>PVLC010032380.1:0-18086 GCA_004027655.1 Graphiurus murinus
CCCAGCTCAAAGCTCTTATTTGTATTTTGAGACATAAATTGCCCAGGCTGGCCTGGAATTTGCCATACTCCTGCCTCACCTTCCCAAGTCATTGGGATTACGAGGGTGCACCACCATACTGAGTTTATAAAGGGAAGTTTTTAAACTGGGCACAGTGGCTCATGCCTGTAGTCCCAGTACTTGGTAGGCTGAGACAAGAGGGTCACAGGTTGGAGGCCAGCCTCAGCAACTTAGACTTTTAGCAACTTTGACCCTATTTCCCCTCCCTTCTTCCCTCCCTCCCTCCCTCTCCTCCTCCTCCTCCTCCTCCTCCTCCTCCTCCTATCCCTCCCTTCTTCCCTTCCTCCCTTGCTTCCTTTCTTGGTACTAAGGAGTGAACCCAGAGGCATTCTACCACCGAGCTTCTCCCCAGCTCTTTTTTATTTTGAAACCAGGTCTTGCTAAATTACCACATGCTGCCATCAAAACTGTGATCCTCCTGTCTCAGCCTCCCAAATACTGGGATTACAATGTGTGCCACTCTGCCCCTCTCTAGCAATCGTTTTTATCTACCTTTATCCTTATCCTGTTGACTTGAAGTTCATACATTTATAAAGCACTTTCAAATCATGAAAGTGTAAGGTAATTTCTTGAGAATCAACATCAGTTTCTGAGTTACCATTTCATAGAGTTATCGTTTATGGAAGGCTGGGTCTCGGGTTCAGGGACCCTACGTGTCAAGCGTGTCCCTTGCCTTCTCAGCAGCAGCTTGGGCGGCTTCCTCAGATTCCTGTTGAGGTTTTCACAAGTGCTTACGAGTAATAAGGAAGGCTGTGCTCTGACTACTGCGCAGAGCTTTGAGCTTAGAGTTGATTTTCTGTCTTTCTTTTTTTTTTTTTTTTTTTCAGTACTGGGAATGGAACCTGGGGGCATTCTACCTCCGAGCTACAGCCCCAGCCCTATTTTTTTATTCTTTATTTTGAAACAGGGTCTCACTAAGTTGTGGAGGGCCTCACTAGGTAGCTGAGGCTGGCTGCGAACCCGGATCCTCCGGTCTCAGCCTCCCAAATGCTGGGATTACAAGCGTGCACCACCACGCCTGGCTATTAGAGTTGATTTTCTAATAGAGCTGATAGATCTTTTCCTCTCTTGTCCAGTTCCTCTTGTGACATTTGTAGGACAGTGGTACAGC
The DNA here is from genome assembly GCA_004027655.1 of Graphiurus murinus. Taxonomy (NCBI): domain Eukaryota; kingdom Metazoa; phylum Chordata; class Mammalia; order Rodentia; family Gliridae; genus Graphiurus; species Graphiurus murinus. The sequence continues at coordinate 1,172 of PVLC010032380.1, forward strand.
CACTGTGAGCATGAGACAGAGCAAAGGCCACGGACCACTAGAGGACTGAAGAGGGCCCTGACCCTGGGCTCATTAGCTCCATTCTCAAGCCAGGCCAGCCAAACAGTGGGCCAATTAGTGACCACTTGGCAGCGGAGGCCAGACTTGTGTGCTGACAGGGTCCAGGCCCAGGAGAGTGCATGAGAGAGAAGCTCGATGCTGTCAATAGCCAGACTTGCTCCCACTGGGCTGCAGGGACTTCTGGTGTCACTCTGTTTCACTCTGGAACTCGGAATCACCTGCAGCCTTTTAAAAACACAACTTTTAGCCAGGCGTGGTGATGCACACTTGTAATCCCAGTACTTGGGAGGCTGAGACAGAAGGATCTCAGGTTCGAGGACAGTCTCTTATCAACCTAGTGAGACCCTGTTTCAAAATAAAATATAAAATAGAGCTGGGAGTTTAGCTGGGTGTGGTGGCACACACTTGTAATCTCAGTACTTGGGAGGCTGAGATGGGAGGATTGCAGGTTCACAGCCAGCCTCAGAAACTTAATGAGGCGCTCTGAAACTTAGTGAAACACTTTCAAAATACAAAATAAAATAGGGTGGTGGGTAGAACTCAGAAGTAGAATGCCCCTTGGCTTAATCCCTAGGGAGATGCATGCGCGCGTGTGCGTGTGTACACACACACACACACACACAATCAAATTTTACTCTACAATGAAAAAGTGGTTCCCCCCCTTTTTAATGTTTAAATATCTTGCATATTTTATTTATTTTTAATTTTGTGGTGCTGGGGATGGAACCCAGGGACATTCTACCTCCAAGCTACACTCTCAGCTCTATTGTATTTTTTATTTGGAAACAGAGTCTTACTAAGTTTCTGAGGCCCTAAGTTGCTAAGGCTGGTATCGAACCTGCACTCCTTCTGTTTCAGCCTCCCAAGTACTGGGATTACAGGCATGTGTCACCCATACCTGGATACATTTTATTTTTTATAGTACTGGGATTGAACCCAAGGGTGTTCTACCTCTGAACTGTACCCCCAGTCCTTTTTGAGACATGGTCTAAGTTGCCCAGGCTGCTCTCAAACTTTCAATCTTCCTGCCTTAACCTCCTGAGTAGCTTGGGTTACAGGTGTGTATCACTGTGCCCAGTTTACTTTGACTCCATCTTAGGACTGGAATATAATTTATCATTCTGCTGTTACAGACATTTGTTTCCAGGTTCTCACTAGTGTAAATGGTATGCCCTGCATAGTCCTGGTGTGCACAGGCAAGACTTTCTCCAGGGTGTGCACGTATCGAGTAGTGGGATTGTGGGATTATAGGTGACACCTGTAATTTTACCAAATGATCAACATATTTTTAAGTGCTCTGTTCCAATTTATGCTCCCACCAACAGCAAGTATCCCAATGATTCCACCAATACTTGATACTGTTAGACTTTAAATATTTTACCAATGCAGTAAGTATGAAACTATATTTTAATTTTTTAAAAATTTGTAGGGCTGTGGATGTAATTCAGTGGGTACAGTGTGTGCTTAACATGCACGAGCCCCTAGCACCCCCAAAAAAAGAAAAAAATAATTCCATTTTCCAGAATACTAATAAAGATGAACTTTTTTCATAGGTTTATTGGCCATTTCAAGTTTCCTCTTTTGTGAAATTATCTAGTGTTTTGACCATTTTTTGTTTAGATTGATCCAGATACGTGTTTGTATTTTGGGTACTAATCCTCTATCAGTTATGTGTTGTACATATCTTCTGTTTTTATTTGCCTTTCTTTACAATGTCGTTATAGTTTTTGCTTTAATTGGTTTGTATTTTTTGCATCTTAACAAAATCTTCCCCAATGTTATATAAGTGCACTGTCATGTTTTAAAAGTTTTGCTGTTTGCACTTAAGTTTTTGATTCATTTGGAATTGATTTAAACTACTACATACCTATATAAGGTAGCAGTCCGAATTCTTTTGTTTCATAAACATAACACAGCACTGTTCATTGGGAAACCCTTTTCGTGTGTGCCAGGCTGCAATACAGGCTCTCAGAAACCAGGTGTCTATGTGTGCATATGTCTCTGTAGTCTCTCTGTGGACTCTGATTATTTTATTTATCTCTGTGCTGACACTACTCTTTCTTCCTTTTTTTTTTTTGGTGGCACTGGTGATTGAACCCAGGGGCATTTTATCTCTTGAGTTACACCCCAAGACCTACTTTATTTTGAAACAGGATCTCACTAAGTTGCTGAGGCTGGCCTCGGCCCCACAATCTTCCTGTCTCAGCCTCCCAAGTACTGAGATTACAGGCATGTGCCACCACAGCTTTGACACTACAAGCTTTCATACCCTGCTATCCAGTCAGGTTGGTCCTCTCACTTGTTGTTCAAGGTGTTTTGGTATTTCTACTCCTATGCTCTCCTATTTTCCAAACCTTTCTAAGCACTTACTGATGCCAGGGATGGTGGTGCACTCCCAGTACTTGGGAGGCTGAGACAGGAGGATTGAAGGTTCTTGACCAGCTTTAGCAACTTAGTGAGATTCTCAGCAATTTAGAGAGACCCTGTTTCCAAATAAAAAAGAAAATAGGGCTGGGAGTGTAGCTCAGAGTTGTAGAAGGCCTGAGGGTTCAATCCCCAACACCTCCTCAACACACACAAAATAAAAGCTAACTGAATTTATAATTAGGCAAGAAAGATAGAAACAAGGCTTTTTAGGTATTTTGGTTAATAAACCTGAAAGATGATGTATTCTTTTGAATTTTACTTGGTTATAAAGTTCACAAAATTTAGAGGTGAGAATTTTATGTTCATACAAGTATTTTTAAAAAAATTATGGTATAGTATCTATAAGCAATATTAATATAAACATGATTTCAAACCTGTTTGGTTGGTTGTGCTGTTTTAAATCACAAATCTAATTAATATTGAACTTGGACCACTTCCCTGAGCACTAATATGGGCAATGCCTGGCCCGTGAAGTCACATGAGACTGTAATTAGATTTCATGAAATAGTGGTCTCAAATTATTTTAAGTGTTTATAATTTTTAGTAATAAGCAGGGCCATGCATAGGTATCAGAAGGGAAACTCAACTGGAGTGTGTATGCTGGAAACTGTTTACTAAGGGAACAGGGAATTTTAATGTACACATCCAGCCTGGGAAACTTTGTGCTGTTTATTAAATAAAGCAGAGAAAACAAGAGAGGAATCAGCGCAGTGGGAAATAAGGTCACCAGATAAGGCCTTCTGGCCGCGCTGCTTCCTGTTCGGAGTAGCTTGGCAGTCCTCTCTGAGCACTGCATTCCCCTTCCCCAACGGCAATTTCCCATTTCCTGTCACTTGTCTCTACCTCAGCTCCCTTCTTGAGCTGTCAAACCAAAGCAGTCAAACAGATAAAGACACAGTTTGCCGAAGAGCACAGAGCTCTCCAGTAAACAACTTCTTCCTGTTTGTTCCTGTGTAGAGATGACTGCAATGCTATCACCATGCCATGTCTACAAGGTCTACTCCTGTCCAGCAGGTTGATGAATCCTCGCCTTTCACGCAGACACAGGGAGCAGAGGAAGGCAAGACATTCAGGGTCAGTGATGACAGTGTGTCACAAAGGAGTGATTTCAGAAAGCTCTGTTCTCATGCTTTCTGAATTATCAAAGTGGTGAAGATATTACGTTTTAAGAGACTGGTCTAAAAACAGCTGCATCCCTGGTCAAACTTAGAGCAGGCAGAACTTGTTTTGAAAGGCATAGGAGAAAGATGTATTCCAGAGGGTAAGAAAAAGTTCAGCTAAATAATACCCTAACATTTTAGTGAGAAACTACTATATTCAATGTAGCTACAGGGTTGAAGACTTTAAACATTTTAACCCTGTGTGGTACTTTTCCAGATAAATTGAAGGTTTAGAACCCAGGTTGGCCTAATCCTGCTACATCACTAATTGGTATTTGAATAACATTTTAAGCAAGAGTAAAAACTACAGTATACAGAATGAGAAAAGTAGTCTTTTACAAAGTTCATGTTTCTAGCTCCCTTTTTTTCCCCTGTGGTTCTGGGGATTGAACCCAGGGGCATTCTACCTCCAAGCTCTACCCTCAGCCCTATTTTTTAAAGTTTTTATTTGGAAACAGAATCTTGCTAAGATGCCGAGGCTGGTTTCAAACCTGCACTCCTGTCTCAGCCTCCCAAGTACTGGAATTACAGGCATGCATGATGACACCTAGCTGCTCCCTGACTTTTGAAGTTCAAGGTTGCATAGAAAATAATTTGTACCAAGTTGAGGTTACTGATTAACTACATCAGGGGCTTCCAGAAGCTCTCTAACCTGCTGATTTAAGAGAAGATGGAAGAGAGCTTGGTTGATGTCCTGTTCCAATGCCTTCATGTCCACGTGAACTTAATTCACAAAGAGCAGAAACCTGAAGCAAGCATGGTCTCTGGAAGCCCCAGCCAGTGTTCTTTCCAGAACTGTCATTTTTGTAGAGGCCACTGACAATAGGGTTCCTCAGGATTCAGGAAGGGTTGGCTTGTAACATTCCTGGATAGGAAGGTGGCAACTGGGGCTTCACTTGTAGATCTGCCTTGGCAGGTCAGAGGTGGGAAGGAGAATTCTTGGTCCCAAGGAAACAAATATTTAAGGAAGTACAAGAACTCTAAAATTTCTAAAATGCTAGAGATTTGGACAGGGATTAGAAGGCCCAGTGATGAAGACATCCTAGAATGGGGAACACGTAGATGGTGAGTGTCAGTGTTTGCAGAGAAGGATGAAAGAGCTGGGAGACCTTAGACCTCTGAGCACCTGGCTCTGGCAGGGGAAGGGGACACTTGGCCTTTAGTCCTATGGACAAGGTCATCAGAGGCAAAGTGCAGCCAGTGCTATGCTGGAGCTGGACTGATCTCAAAACCACTGGGAAGGCAGCAGTGGGACAAACAAGAGGCGGAGAAATCAGCACAGGGCTATTCTCTCGGGTGGAGACAGCAGGATTTGAGAGGACTCGAGTGTGCCCCAGTGAAGGAGCTCTTATATTTTGAAGCAAGGTTTGTTATGATATGGCATTAGAGTGCAAAGAGAAGCCAAGGAGAATGTGACCAGGGCCCTGCTTTCAGAGGCTGCTGCAGTTCAGCTGACACAGCAGGAAGAACTGACCTGGGTGCTGGGGACAACAGTAACAGGAAAGAGGCAAGGCTGCGCCTCGGAAAACCAACAGGGACTGGCCTGATTCGCAGCACGGGAAAAAGAGAAAGTCCAGGGCTGAAACCCTGAGTCTGAGTGACACAGCAGTTACGACAGGGAGTATAGTCACGAACATAATGGTTATTTTTTAGACCAAGAATTATTTTGCTGTTTAAAGCAGGTTCTGCCTGAGTCAACTTCTGTTTGTAACTACATTACACATTCATTTCTTTACCATTAGGAAAAACAAGGAGTGCTTCATGTAAGTGAATCTACCTTAGAGTATCTATTTGGTGACTCTGGAGATGAGCCCATTGCTCTCACAACACAAGCTGCAAGCAAGCGGTCTTCCCAAAAGGCAAAGGATCACTTCTACAAAGTTAGTGCTACGTAAACATTAAAGACAAGAAGTACAAGAAGAAACATTAAATAAAAGGTTTTGCTTTTATTTAAAATAAAATGCATTTATACAGTCTTTAAACCATGGATTATTGGACAATACTGGTAATTCACCCCTCCCTGGCACCCTTTTGGGCTATGTGAGCTAGGAATTTTCTGACTAGCACCAATGCAGATTGTAACAGCGCAACAGACTAGAACACTGCCAGTCCAGGCATTAGAGTTAAGGACATTGTGGCAAGTCATGAACATACTGACGTAATTCTTAATTTAGCAGATATTAAAATTGCATCTTAATTATATCTTTTAAAAGCATTTAATTAATGCAAGGATGCTACATTTAAGCCATTTTCTAGTTGTGAATAATTTTTAAAAAACTGTACAATTTTATAAAATTTGTGTTTGTACATTAGTTACACAAAATTCATACTTCATAGACCTTTTACTTCATATTGTAATGCAAAAGTTGCATACTTCAGGCAGACAGTGAATTGCTGGTGCATAATAAAAGTGTAATACAATATGGTGTAAAAATAAAAACACAAGACAACGTACACACATGCTTATCAAGGACAAAAACAAATAAACCAAGCGTAACAGACCGACAGTATTTTCCTTCAAGGTCAAACAATTACATTATTAAATATCAGGCGTCTTTTGCCGGCCTGATTTTATTGGGGGGGGGGGAATCAAATGGCTACCAGAAATATAGGATATCTTAAAACTTGACATCAAATTAAACATACATTAAAACACATGCATGAAACATGATAAATAGACTTCATAAAGGTTAAGCCCTGGATAACTTTAGAGTAAATGGCTTGTTTCTTAGTTTGGCTAGCTTAGATCAGTGATGGTTCGTTCCTGATTTGCCCACTACTTCGTTCTTCAATTCATGGCCCTAAGGAATGTGTGCCACACTCAACAGTCCACACACTGTATCACGATAGCGGATTAATAGCCGTGCTTATTAGTGCACATATGACCAGTCTGGTAAGGCAAAGACGTTTTTCATGATAAATTTCAAGCTTACTTTATTAAGCAGCATATAACAAACAACAGCTTTTAAAGTTAAATATTGTTATGGCTGTGGAGTTTCATTACACAGTATTCTATTCACACCCAACCACTGGTAAGTTTGTAGAACATCTCTTCATCTAAACTCTCATTTTGGTCTTTTGCACGTGTTGAGAGAAATATGTAGCCACCAATGAATTCATGGACCACTTTGCAATCTACTTCAGTACAAATGAAGGACAATCTGACTTCATCTGCAAACTCTACAGTGACCTAGAACAGAGACAAAGACGATCAGTTCTCAAGACAGTTGAGTCCCAGTGAAGCTACCAGGCTATTTAACCTGCCCTAATTACAAAATACTGTCAATCCCCAAATAATCACTCTTCAAAAACTAGTGTAATAATGCCTTTAAATCTGAAAGAATAAGGAAAGTCTACTATTCCTTCTTCCTTTAATTTTCAAGTTCTGAAAAAGAAGACCAAATGCAAGGGTTTTAGGTCACTAAGTTCCCAGTGGTCTCTGGTGATTCAATTAATGAGAATGTCTCTCTTCATGTCCTGGGAGAAAACCTACTTCCTGTGTTTTATTTAATATTTGCTTCAATATTTAACCTTTAGGTATCATGTTTAAGTATTTCAGAAATATGAGTTTTATTAAGTGATAGGAAGATACAATTTGTCCAATAGACCCAAACCAAAGATTATTAGTAAAAGATGCTGTTTTTTTTAAATGATATTCATGTACTCTAAGGTTAGGGGCAGTATGATGTATAAGGTAATGTGGCAGATTTTAGATTTCCAAAGCATTTTGGTTTGAATACTGATTCTGTCCCTTATAATCAATGTAGTCATTGACAGTGGGGATGATCAGGTCTCTAAATCTTAAGTGTCCTAATTTGTAAAGTCTAGGTGTCTACCTTAAGGCTGTGATGATGTTTAGAGACAGGTACAAATGTAAACATCTAGTGTCATGCGTGGCACAAAGCAGGTATTCAAGATATGAAGGAGGATATCATGAGAAGAATGGATTTATTTATTGGACAATCTTTAAAAAAGACCAGACAACATTCTCAGCAAACTGTTATGTCCTTAGAATTTTTTTTTTTTTTTTTTTTTTTAATTTGGAACTGGAGACTAAGTCTAGGGGGCATTCTACCTCAGAGCTATACCCCCCAGCTCTTTTTACTTTTTTTTTTTTTTTGGTACTAGGGATTGAACCCAGAGGTATTCTACTTCCAAGCTATATCCTTAGCCTGATTTTATTTCTTATTTGGAAACAGGGTCTCACTAGCTTGCTGACAGCTTCACTAAATTGTGGAGTCTGGCTTTGAACCTGTGGTCTTCCTCTTAGCCTCTTAAGTACTCAGATTACAAGCATGTGCCACCATACCCGGCTTCTTTTTGAAACAGGGTCTTGCTGTTGATTTTTAACTTACTAATTTTCATCGAAAGGACTATATTCAGGTAGCACTGTTGCCAGCTTACCATTTTAATCTCCCAGTTTACATTCCACTGCTTCATGTTGCTGAAACGCCACGTTTTAATGGCATCTCCTGTGCTGGCATCCATCCTAATCAATCTGTTGTATGCAATTCCAATAAGTTCTTCTTTTTTGCCCCCTTGGAATCTATAACATTGAAAAAATATTTAAAAAACACATGTGGGGGCATATTGATCTGATTTTCTTCCAGATAAACTCTCCCAAATCCTAAGCGTAAGTCTTATTCTTTTGGGTGAAAATAGAAATGCAGTCATTTTGGTTTTTTAATAAAGTTAAAATTAAATGTACAGAAAATACATCCCAACATTATTTAACAATAGGGTAACATGCCTATATAGCTATGTGTTAAATGTTTACCTCCTAATTACATGAAAGACATGAAGTGAAAATGTAGACTGAAGCTTAAACAGATGTGCTTAGTAGGACCACTGACCTTGCAATGAAGTGTGTGATGCCAAATTCAGGTAGCGACTGCCAGGCTTGAATGAATCTCATCTTGGCTTCAATTAGGCTCATCTGAGCCACATTCTGATGGGCCTCTAAGATTCTTGCTGTTATCTAAACATGAGTAAACATCATCCTTACCACTGGACATTATTCTTTCATAGTGGAATCAAATAAAAAAGATCAAAAGACTGAATTATGCACCCTATCACAAGATCATATATTCTAAGAGGTGGAATTAGAAAGTATTTGAAGCTACATTTGAGAATTTTAATAAAGTAATATATATTTTGTTTTTCAAATATATATATTTTATTTTTCAGAATAAAATATATTCTTAATTTTAGTGTCACATATCAAAACCAAAAAGTACGATGAGTATACAACTGCCACACTTGAGACACATTCCAAATGCATACATATGGCATGCTATTTTAAGCGGTATATTCCAAACTATATATACAAGATGAATTTATATTTATTTATTTCTTCCTTTTTTTTTTTTTTTTTTGGTAAATATGGAGAACTTACCAAATCTCTTATATAGCCTGGCTGTAGATGGCAATGCGAAGAAAGAAAAAGAAAGCGGAAAGAAAAAAAGAGGCAGTCAGAAAAAATGGCAATGAAGCAAAGAAAAAGTTGCGGTAACCTGCAAACCAAAATTCGAGCCAAAAACCATGCAAAAAATTACTTTAGGTGGAAACCAAGCAAAGTAAATGCAAGAATGAAAACGAAAATGAGGAAATAGTAATTACTTTCCCTTTAGAATACTGAGAAACATTCCACATTTCAGAATGTTAAATGTTATTAAAACTAAGGGTAGAAATTTTGTAGGAAGAAAAAAGAGCAAATAGCTCTTCTCCCCCCTCAGGTACCAGTTCTTACTGGTTAAGCTAAAGCTAATTATTTTAGTAGCAAAATAAAATTAATATCAAAAGCTTTTAAAGTCTTCTCAGATTTAGTCAAACAATATTATACATGCACTGCTTTTCTGAAGAGAAGTTGAAGACATATGTGCAGTGCCCCGACTATTTATTTACACAGGAAAAGCAAACCCCTCAATTACCATCTGTTTTTTGCATCCTTTTTCCTGGAAGGGAAGATAAAGAGATGCTGTACGCTACACTAGGAATTGTGGTCATAAATGCATTTCAATTTGGATTAAAACACATGGGAAACGCTTTTCTTTAAACTTACAAAATCCAGAGTGAATCATATTCATTTAAAAAATCCATAGCAAGTTTACATAATATATGTATAATTTGGGGGAACTAAGGTAGCTTAAAAAAGGTTATACTGAAGGACCCAAAATGAAAATCACATGTTTATGCCGAGGCCACAATGAATGCTCCTGCAGCTTCTGGACTCCAGAATGCCCCTGGATTCAGGTTAACAACTACTGAGTATCATCTGTGATGACTAGCATACTGTCTGACAGTATGTCTCAGTGGCTAAACTTTCGCCACTGAGCACTTACTAGGTGCCAGAGCAGTCATCACGGTCTCTACCTTCTGGGAACAACCAATAAGTCTAGTTAGAGGAAGGAGGATTAAAAAGAATGTGCATTTGGTAAGACGCCAACATGGAAGACGAGAGTTCACGAAGGATCCTTAACCATGGACCACACACATACTGCCCAGTCAGTTAAAGAGTAAAACATCATCTTTGTCCTCAAGAGAATTTTCAGCTGACAATCTAGTCAAGAATTCAGGGAGAGAAAACTATCATTTCCTGATACCTGATATCAAAATGATAAAATTGCTAAGATTTAAAATTATCCATAGCCTTTGAAGGTAAGTTAATTCACTTACCATTTAAAGATTTCCTATAGGCACATTGTATTTGTACATGATTGAATTCACTTTTAGAAACAGCTTCCCTACAAATAATTCTTAAAATGAAATAACCAAGAATAAAAAATAAAATTACTACTTGCTTCACTTTCCCTTTTTAACTTAACAATCTACATTCCACAGAGCTCCCCAGGGCAGTGTTTCCTCCATTCCTCACTACTCTCACATCCTATGACTAGGAGATAAACAATTTCCATGTAGCTTACACAACTTCTGAAACTTAAAAGACAAATACTTTGTGATTAAACTCCTGAACATTTCTAGCTAAATTATTTCAGACCCATATAATAAACACTGTATCTAAAGTTAAGGAATTAAGTGTTCTGGGTATTTAATTAGGACTCTTCATGATGTTTTAAAGTTATCCCTTAACAAGGATAAAAAAAAACTAGATAAAAATGAAATATTTATTTTAAAGGTCTTCTTTGCACCCCCACCCAAAGTGAAGCCTTTTCCTTTTATGGCATGATGTTTGGTGCAGAGAACACCAGGGGCTACCCCAAGTGAAATTCCCCTATGAAGGACGACCTTCCATGTTGTACTGAAGAACCATTTTCCTAAATAGCAAGCCTTTTATGGTATTAATTTCTAGGAAAGGAATTCTAAACACAGTGGGCAAAAGCAGTGAATTTCAATTAAAATTTACCAAACTCTGTAACCTTATGCAAAGTCTTGGTTAGGTTTTGACTGTTAAGAAAAGCCAATGTTGCCGGGCGTGGTGGCGCACGCTTGTAATCCCAGTATTCGGGAGGCTGAGACCAGAGGATCTGGGTTCGCGGCCAGCCTCAGCTACCTAGTGAGACACTCCGCAACTTACTGAGACCCTGTTTCAAAATAAAGAATAAAAAATAGGGCTGGGGGTATAGCTCGGAGGTAGAACGCCCCTGAGTTCAATCCCCAGTACCGAAAAAAAAAAAAGAAAAGCCAATGTTGGGAGGCTGAGACTAGAGGATCCGGGTTCGAGGCCAGCCTCAACGACTTCGTGAGGCTCTCAGCAACTTAGTAAGACCCTGTTTCAAAATAAAGAATAAAAAAACTAGGGCTGGAGGTGTAGCTCGGAGGTAGAATGCCCCCAGGTTCCATCCCCAGTACCACAAAAAAAAAAAAAAAAAAAAAAAGCCAATGGTGGCACACGCTTGTAATCCCAGGAGACTGAGACCAGAGGATCTCAGCCAGCCTCAGCTACTTAGTGAGGTACTCCGCAACTTAGACTCTGTTTCAAAATAAAGAATAAAAAATAGGACTGAAGGTGTAGCTCGGAGGTAGAATACCCCTGGGTTCAATCTCCACTACTGTGAGAAAAAAAAAAAAAAGCCAGTGTTGGAGTGTAGACTATTAATTCCAAAAATGCAAAAATCCACTTCAACATCAAGAGTTGGTATTAAAGATTTCACTGGGAAATGCTGGCTGTGCTTTATATCACATTTACTTAAGTATATAAGAGGGAAAACTAAATGAATTAAGGAACACAAAGCATGACAGCTATCTTTAATTCCCTGAGGTATCTAGTGAGTAAACAATTAACAGAATGATTTCCTCGGGTTGCTTAGAATAAATATGCTCTCAATTCTTCCACTTCATTATCTGTCCTACTATAATGAAAAAAGGTATTTTTAAGTGACCAATTTAAACTGACTAAAGTCTACATATTTCCCATTTTATATTCTAATCAGCTTTGAAAGTAAGACTAAAACTTTTTGATAGGGAAACAAAATATAAAGGATATGTACAAATTCTTAAAAACAGCAGAAAGCAGTGGATTAAGTAAAATGAAATACCTGCTTGTTCTTATATTTTTTTAGATAGCGAGGGGACACCAAACATTCAGGATTTATATCAGTTGTGATCTGCTCCGGTATTAACTGAGGATCTGGGTTTAAATGCTGCATCTTCAGAAAGGAAAGAATATTCTGAACTTCTAAGTTGTAGGAACTGTCTGCCATGGTCTTTCCTTTGGAGGCTAATCTGCAGGCTGCCATCCAGTGCGCATACTGTTTTTCCTAAAGAAAAGAAAAACTGAGGTATGTAATCACATGGTGATGTATCACATGGTGGATCTTCTGAGTATAAAATACGGATGACTGGTCGACTCACTTAGAAACTATAGAAAAATGAGGTTTACTTTTAACTGAAAAACTTACATTGTCACAACGAAGCCAGATTTCGTTCATGCCTTCTGCAACTGGAATCAGGAGTTTAATGTTAAATTTCTGGCCTGAAATGTTTACATCTGGGGTAACTTCACATCCTGTGGAAAAAGATTAATTATAAAAGAGATTAAATTTGCTTTAAAAAATTCTCAAGTCAATAGAATAGCTTCATTTCATGGGCTCTTAACATGCTGAGTTTTGCCACATTTTAAGAATGCATCTGCCAAGCACTGCCTCGCACCGAGCCTGGTAGTCAATGACAGGTTCGATTTTCTCAGGGCAAATCAACCTAAGACAGGGCTCATTGAATGACTCATCGAGACCCCATGACAGGTAAGATTAAGCACCTGGTAGGAAACAACCTAAGACAGGCACAGTCCTTCGTGCATTTTAAAATAAAAACGGGAGTTGTGGGAGCCCAGCTGGGCCCTCTCCCCCCTGGCAGTTGCTATCTGCATATATAAGTAATTATACTGACTCTTCTGCTATGGCTACATTGGCGTCTCGAAGTCTGGAGATTGCACCTAGGATGCGTAGATGAAAGACCCTCCCACTTCTTAGAAAGTGAATATATGACCCTAAAGGATTGTGGTTTTATGACTCTAGAAAGTTTGCTTGACCAGGCTATGTTAAGAATGTGGGCTATAAGTGGGAAACGAAGAAGTGGTGCTATTTGTGTTCTGACAATGATTGATATGTTATAACTGTCTATGTAACCCTGTTGTACTCAGGAAACATATGGAAATCCATGCTGAAAAAAAAATAAAAAAAGAATGTATCTGCTATGCAAAGTCACATACACCTATAGACATGGAAAGTATGAAAACAACTTTGGTATTCAGAATGATACTTGTAGGTAAGTCTTCAGAAATACATACATTTATGGGTTATAAGAATCCAAGTAACTAACACCGTTAGACATTAGTGGGGGCTTTACACAAAATAATGATGCAGAGCTGGGCATGGTGGCACAGGCTTGTAATCCCAGCATTTGGGAGGCTGAGACCAGAGGATCCAGGTTCGCGGCCAGCCTCAGCTACCTAGTGAGGCACTCTGCAACTTAGTAAGACCTTGTTTCAAAATAAAAAATAAAAAATAGGGCTGGGGGAATAGCTTGGAGGTAGAATGCCCCTGAGTTCAATCCCTAGTACCATGGGAAAAAAAAAAAAAGAATGATGCACGTGTGAAGGCTCCAAAAGGGTATTCAACCAGTGCTTAGTGCACATCACCCACAACGTTTTACGATCATCCAAGAGGCTTGTTGCTTTGTACTGGAGCAATTCCTCTTGGCTCAGAGAGTAGAAAGAGTAAGATAAAAACACCAGTATACCCAGAAAGATCAAATGTTAAAACTGTTATTCTCCCCTATCCACATAAATATTTAAAGTATTAAAAGATGTAAAATATTTTAAGGAAAGGGGAGGTTTCTCTGTGTTCTCTCCAGAAGCAATTCTTAATGTGAATTTGGCAGATTTTTCTCCTTTTTAAAACAAATATTTACTACACATTAAAAATAGCTCCTTTTATATAAAATTTAGAAATGAAGAAAAAGTTGTGTGCAAATCTGCATAACTAGCAAAGTTAAAACAAAGATGTAATCCTAGTACTTGGGAGGCTGAGACAGGAGAACTGCAGGGTTGAGACCAGCCTCAGCAACTGAGTGAGACTCTCGTTTCCGAATTAAAAAAAAAAAAAAAAAAAAAAAGGGCTAGGGGCATGGCTCAGATGTAGATTGCCTCTGGGTTCAATCCCCAGCACCACAAAAACAAACAAAACCAAAGGTGTGTGCAGACACATTACTACTATGTAAATACCAGTGACCATTCAAGAGAATTTAGAGTATAGAATCTTATGTTAAAAAGGGAGAGATGAAGTAAGTGGTAACTCAAATTTTAGTGTAGGCACAGAGGCACTCATTTGGCTTCAACTCAAACAGCTTTTGTTCCATAACACTGTGGCTACCTACTCCCATCCAACATGCTAGAACATCATTGTGAAACATTAAATGCAAAAAACACATTTTTTTTTTTTTTTTTGAGGTACTGGATTAAAACCCAGGAACATTCTACCTCTGAGCTATTCTATTTATTTTGAAACAGGGTCTCACTAAGTCGTGGAGAGCCTCAGTGGCTGAAGCTGGCCGTGAACCTGTGATCCTACTTGTCTCCCAAGTACTGGGCTAGGGGCATGGCTCAAATGTGCACCACCACTCCCAGCTCAAACAACCCATTTGGATCAGTCTCCTATGCTAACTCTTCACATTTTGTAAGAGACTCTACTCTGTGATTCCTCCACTTTCTCCCTACTAGTAACACGCTTTCATCTCTCTCCCTTCTCCTCAGTCCAGCCTGGACTCCACTCACCAGATATATCACCTCCAACTCCCTAGACTCGCCATCTTTACATTATATCCACTGAACAAAATCTTAACCCTGGCTCAGTCCAATCATCTCTCCCCACAGATAACAGATTTCCCTTTTCCATGGTCACATTTGTGTTAGCATTTGATCTCCTGGGGCCTTGCCAATCTCATACCACAAAATACCTCTTCTCCTCCACTCTATTCCTGATCTAACAGTTTATATGTTTTCTCTAAATAGATACCCCATAGGCATCTCAAATCAAACTCATCTTATTTTCCCCCCAAGCCCAGTTTTTTCTTTCTCTACTCTTTAATCTTAGTATCACTGCATCTACCCAATTGCACAAGCCATAAACATCTTGCTCCCCAATCTCTTCCCAAAACAGTTCCCTAGTTTTATTGACTGACCTTTCTCAGCATCTTCTGACCCTCTCTCTCCCTTCCCCCTTTTGGTGGTGCTGGGGATGGAACCCCGGGCCTGCCACATACTAAGCAAGAGCTCTACCACTGAGCTACATCCCTGCCCCTCTCTTTGGATCTTAACTCAGACATCACTTCCACCATGAAGCCTCTCCACCCTCATTGAAGTGTATGTGGCACTTTTACCTTCTTGCTCCTATGACCCTTTATATATATATTTTTTTTTTTTTTTTTTTTTGCGGTACTGGGGATTGAACTTGGGGGCGTTCTACCTCCGAGCTATACCCCCAGCCCTATTTTTTATTCTTTTATTTTGAAACCGGGTCTCGCTAAGTTGCGGAGTTCCTCACTAGGTAGCTGAGGCTGGCCTCGATCCTCCGGTCTCAGCCTCCCGAATGCTGGGATTACAAGCGTGCGCCACCACGCCCGGCTCCCTTTATATTTTTTAAAGTACTATTTCCCTCCTTCCAATTTTTGTGGTGCTGGAGATTAAACCCAGAGCCTCACACATGCTGGGCAAACATTCTGCCACTGAGCTACATACAGCCCTAGGCTCTCATAAAAAAAATTTTTTTTTTTTGGTGATGCTGAGCATCAAACCTTGGCCGTGCATATACTAAGCAAACACTCTACTACTGAGCTATATCCTAGCCCCATGCTGTAATCCTTTATCTCTCAACATGCTCTAAACACCTAAGGACAGCTATAGCAAGGTTGGGACTGTAATTTGCTCCTCATGTCTCTAGTACTTAGCACAGTTTGTGGCACAGAAGCTCAATTAGTATTAGCTGAACTGAATTTTTAGAACTTTGCATTTTAGATCTCTAAAGGTTTTTTTTTTTTTTTTGGTGGTGGTACTGGGAAATGAACCCAGGGTTGCTCTGCCTTTAAGCTACATCCCTAGAGCTATTTTATTTTGAAGTAGTATCTTATTTTTTTATTTCAAAATAGGGGCTTGCTAAGTATCCACATGCTAGCCTTGAACCTGCAATCCTCCCAACTCAGCCTCGAAAGTACTGGGATTACAAGCATGTGCCACCTCACCTGGCATCTAAAAAATCTTGAGTCTAGAGCTCATCTTCCAGAGGAATATAACGAGGGCCAGACTGGCTATCTTTCTAAAAGCACGGGCTTGCTTGGTAGCTTAACAGAACCATGACATTTGATTCCCAGTCCAGTGTTATCGATGTGACGAGAACTGTTATTACTTCCAAGAGTGGACTTGTCTTCTCAGTTACACAGGGAGGTTAGGAATGTAATATGACAGTGAGGACAGGGGCCAGAAGATAAACCAAGACTCTTAAGTCAAGAATAAATGAGCTGGGCGTGGTGGCGCACGCTTGTAATCCCAGCATTTGGGAGGCTGAGACCGTAGGATCCGGGTTCGCGGCCAGCCTCAGCTACCTAGTGAGGCACTCCGGAACTTAGTGAGACCTGGTTTCAAAATAAAAAATAAAAAATAGGGCTGGGGGTATAGCTCGAAGGTAGAAAGCCCCTGAGTTCAATCCCCAGTACCGCAAAAAAAAAAGAATAAATAAGGTGAACTGGTTCTGTACATATGACGAAGGAAGCAACAAAAAACCAGCAGTGGATTGTGAAAATAACAAATAATAGTAGAT
>PVLC010032381.1:0-18201 GCA_004027655.1 Graphiurus murinus
ACCTGGAACTAAAAGTGCAACAGCCTCCATTCCACCTTTGGAAGTTCCTTAGGCCCTGCCCCCCACCTAAAAGACACTGGAAATTTACAGCTAAGGGCAGACCTATCTTGAAACCTGAGAAAGAGGAAGGACTCAATTTGGACCACCTACTCAATTTGCGCCCACCAATTCCTGAAGAAGGAGGAGGTCCAGACCTCTTCTGTGCCCAGCCCTCTTAAAAGCCTATAAAGGAAAGGAGTAAACCACGCCTCCCTCTCTTGGGACCTGGGAAGCGCATCAGGACAGGAAGATGCCCGCTCACCTGTTTTTCTCCCCTTTCCCTTATTTTCCTAAATAAATTCCTACTTTTTGTTCCTAAATGGCACGTGTTAAAATTCTTTTTATCACGGATGCCAAGGACCCACGTGTGGGACCGGGTATCCCACAACACCACCACGCCCGGCTTCTGACATTCTATTTCTTTTTCTTCCTCCTCCTCCTCCTCCTCCTCCTCCTCCATTTTCTTCTCCTCCTTATGTTTCCACTGGGGGATTGAACCTGGGAGCATTCTACCTACAAGCTATACCCCTAGTCCTATTGACTTATGTACTGTGGTACTAGGGATGGAACCCGAGAGCATTCTATCCCCGAGTTACACCCCCAGCCCTTTTTATTTTTTTTTTTTTAAACAGGGTCTTACTATGTTGCTGAGAGTCTCGCTATAATGCTAAGGCTATCCTCAAACCTGTGATCCTCCTGTCTCAGCCTTCCAAGTACTGAGGTTACAAGCATGCGCCACCACGCTCAGCCTGCCATTCTATTTCATTAAGGTAGGCTTGATTTAAAATCTTGATAGCTGGAGCCGGGCGTGGTGACGCACGCTTGTAATCCCAGCATTCGGGAGGCTGAGACCGGAGGATCCAGGTTCTCAGCCAGCCTCAGCTACCTAGTGAGGCACTCCACAACTTAGTGAGACTCGGTTTCAAAATAAAGAATAAAAAATAGGGCTGGGGGTGTAGCTCGGAGGTAGAATGCCCCTGAGTTCAATCCCCAGTACCGTAAAAAAAAAAAAAAAAAAAAAAAAAAAATCTTGATAGCTGGGATGGTGGCATGTGTCTGTAATTCCAGTACTTGGGAGGCTGAGACAGGAGGATCACAGGTTCAGTGATTTAGTGAGACTCTCAGCAAACTAGTGAGACCATATTTCAAAGAGAGAGACAGAGACAGAGAGAGAGACAGAGAGAGAGACAGAGAGAGAGACAGAGATACAAATCTACGACAAGTGGAGCCAGGCAAGCTATGCCTATATTCCCAGTGCTTGCGAGGCTGAGACAGGAGGATTGCAGTTTTGAGGTCAGCCTCAGTCCTATTTTATTTCTTATTCTGAAATAAGGTCTCACCAAATTACCACATGCTGGCCTCAAACCTGCAGTCCTCCCGTCTCAGCCTCCCCAGCACTGGGATTGCAGGCGTGCACCAGCACACCCAGCTTCCAGAGTGAATTACTTTCAGATTCCCTGTTGCACACGGCAGAGTTCTGAGCTTTTATTCATTCTTTTAATAAGCATTTCTTAATGCATATTTAATTAATGAGCAATAGTGGGCAATGAATGAGATACAATAATTAATAAGACAAGGTTATCTAATTTGGGGGCGCCTCTCTTCCAATGGAGCACTAAAGATATCGATACCCAGAAGTCTGTGTAGTTGGTGCAATGGAAAACTTTGCCTCGGGTGACTGATGTGCTCAGATGTACTAATTGGCTAAGCCTGGCTCTTAGCAGAGGCTGCGGGGGGGAGCGGGGGGGGGGGGGGGGGAAGTCAGGGCTCCTGGCCGGTGGCAATAGAGGGCGAGAAGTGACAAAGGCTTGAACCCAAACACGAAGAACAGAGGGCAGAACGCACAGCCACTGCGGAAAGAGAAATCAAAGGGGTTAGAGCCAGGTGCACGCCTGAAATCCCAGCACTCGGGAGGCGGAGACAGGAGGACGGCAGGTTCGAGGCCGGCCTCAGCAAGTAGGGAGACTCTCATCAACCTAGCGAGACCCTGTTTCAAAATAAACAATAAAATAAGGCTAGGGGAGCCGAGTGTGGTGGCGCACACTTGTCATTCCAGTACTTGGGAGGCTGAGACTGGAGGATCCGGATCTGTGGCCAGCCTCAGCTACTTAGTGAGGCCCTCCACAACTTAGTGAGACCCTGTTTCAAAATAAAGAGTAAAAAATAGGGCTGACGGTGTAGCTTGGAGGTAGAATGCCCCTGGGTTCCACCCCCAGTACAAAAAAAAAAAAAAAATAGGGCTGGGGGTGTAGCTTGGAGGTAGAATGCCCCTGCGTTCAATCCCCAGTAACACACACACACACACACACACACACACACACACACACACACACACACAGAGAAATCAAAGGGGTTAAAACCATATAAAGTAGAGGGAACAGGGACCTTCAGGTTGTCTCCGGCTTCTTGCTTAAATTTTGGCTACAGTGACGGGTTCACCAAGGCCACGAAGCTATGAGGAACGCATAAAATAAAAGTGGCCAGGTGCAAGGACACACATCCGTAAAAACAGGGTCTTGCTAGGTTGCTGAGGTTGGCCTCGAACCTGCGATCCTCCGGTCTCGGCCTCCCACCTACTGGGGTTACAGGTGCGTGCCACCATAGGAGGCGCCGGGCTCCGGAGCGTGCCCTCTTTGATGTTTTGCAGCCGGGTCGATGGCAGTGTCACAGGCTCTGCTGTCGCAGCGCCGTTCACCCAGAGGAAACAGTTGCAAACACTTCGCATTTTGCTTGGAAAAATCTAGCAAGCCTGCTTCGAGCCTTGGCCGGGCTCCAGCAAGCCCGACCTCGGGAGCCGGTGGCATGTCCTGACAGAGGGACGCTGAAGCCGGTTGCCACTGCTGTCACGGACCTTTCAGTGACTTTCCACTGAGCTGTGGGAAAATTTGACAGTGGGCTGCGGCTGAGTCATAACCCGGAGGTCCTGAGCCCTCGGATCTCCCAGGATCTCCCAAGATTCCTTTCATTCCTTTCACCAGAGGACAACCTGGCTGTCGCCACTGGTGAATTCCATTCACTCTCTGTCCTTATAACTCTGCACAGGTGTGGAGCCGTGTTCTCAGGGGCGGCAAGAGGGCACCAGCAGAACGACTCGGGGGCCCATGACCCAGGACCCGGGAGGCTGAGACAGGAGGATCGCAGGTTTGAGGCCAGCCTCAGCAAGCAGTGAGACTCTGGTCAACCTAGTGAGACCCTGTTTCCAAATAAAAATAAAAAGGACTGGGGTATAGCTCAGAGGGAGAAGGCCCCTGGATCCCATCTCCAGTACCACAAACAAACAACAACAAAATTCCCCTGCCAGCTGCAATTATAATAGCTTAGATTTATCTAGTATTTACTGGGTCACACACTTTTCACTGAAGTGTGCACGTGTGTGTGCATGTGTGTGTGTGTGTGTGTGTGTGCACGCATATGTGTGTGTATGTTACTAGGGCTTGAACCCAGGGGCATTCTACCTCCGAGTCACAACTCCCAGCTCTTTTTATTTTTTGTTTGATGGAAACTGGATATTGCAAGGTTGCTGAGAGTCTTGTTAAGTTGCTGAGGCTGGCCTCGAACCTGCAATCCTCCTCTCTCAGCCTCCTGAGTACTAGGATTACAGGCGTGTTCGGTGGCGCCCAGCTTCACTGAATCTTCACCACCACCCAGCGGGGTATCACGTTATTGGATCAGAGAGACTAATAACTTGCCCATGGTCACACAGCTTGGACGTGAAATGCTGGGGTTTGAGCTAAGCAGTTACGGTCTGTGCTTGTAAGTACAGGAGCAGCTAGTCCCAACTCAAAGCAGAAATCACAGGTCAACCCCCAGAAATGCCGTTTGAGATACAACATTTTTTAGATAAAGAAAGGGTGCAGGGTCTGGTAGCTCACACCTGTAATCCCAGTACTTGGGAGGCTGAGACAGGAGGATCGCAGATTCCAGAGCAGCCTCAGAAACTTAGCAAGACCCTGTTACCAAACAAAAAATAAAAAAGGGTAGAGGGGTAGCTCAGAGGTCGATACCCCTGGGTTCAATGTAACACACACACATACACAGAAAAAAAAAGAAAGAAAGAAATGGAGACCCAGCAGCCGGGCGTGGTGGCTCACGTTTATAATCCCAGTACCTGGGAGGCTGAGACAGGAGGATCCCAGGTTCACGGCCAGCCTCAGCTACTTAAGTGAAGCCCTCTGCAACTTAGTGAGACCCTGATTCAAAATAAAGGATAAAAATGAGGGCTGGGGCTGTAGCTTGGAGGTAGAATGTCCCTGGGTTCAATCCCCAGTACTGAAGGAGGAGGGGAGAAAGAAACGGAGACCCAGTGAAGGTCACTGACTTCCCCCAGTTCCTACAGGCACTGATTAACGGAGGGTAATTCCCAAATGGGCACCTCCCTGCATCCTATGCCATAACGACCCTGTTAAACCAGTAAGCATCTGTGTGTGTGTGTGTGTGTGTGTGTGTGTGTGGTACTGGGGATTGAACCCACGGGCATTCTACCTCTAAGCTACTTTTTATTTATTTATTTTTTTGTTTTGGAAACAGAGTCTCACTAGGTTGCTAAAAGTCCCACTATGTTGTTGAGGCTGTCCTCAAACCTGCAATCCTCCTGTCTCAGCCTCCTAAGTCCTGGGCAGACCCAGCTTCTTTTTCTTTTTCGTTCTTTTTTTTTTTTTTTTTGCGGTAGTGGGGATTGAACTCTGGGGCATTCTACCTCCAAGCTATACCCCCAGCCCTGTTTTTTATTCTTTATTTTGAAACAGGGTCTCACTAAGTTGCAGAGGGCCTCACTAAGCAGCTGAGGCTGGCCTCGAACCCGGATCCTCCCATCTCAGCCTCCCAAGTCCCGGGATTACAAGCATGCGCCACCACACCCAGCTTCAGCTCCTTTTTAGAAATATTTATTTCTCTCCAGGTCCAGTGGCAGATGCCTATAATCCCAATACTTGGGAGGCTGAGGCAGGAGGATCACAGGCACGAGGCCTGCCTCAGCAACTCGGTGAGACTCTGTTTCTAAATAAAAAAATAAAATAGAGCTAGGGGCGTAGCTCAGTGGTAAAGTACCTCTGGGTTCAATCCCCAGTACAGAAATAAATAAATAAATAAAATAAATAAATAAATAAATAAGCCGGGCGTGGTGGCGAACGCTTGTAATCCCAGCATTCGGGAGGCTGAGACCGGCGGATCCAGGTTCGAGGCCAGCCTCAGCTACCCAGTGAGGCCCTCCACAACTTAGCGAGACCCGGTTTCAAAATAAAGAATAAAAAACTAGGGCTGGGGGTGTAGCTCGGAGGTAGAATGCCCCTGAGTTCAATCCCCAGTACCGCCAAAAAAAAAAAAATGAATAAATGAATAAATAATCTATTTCCAAAGAAGGGTTAGGGAAATGGGAGAATGAGACTCTCGCTGAAGGGAGGACAGGGTAGCAGGAAGGTCAGAGCAAGCAGAGGGCAGGCTTTGGGTAGCAGAGGCCGGCAGAAGCAGTCGGTATCTTACTGTGGGCAGGAAGGGGAGCCGCCACACGGCGAGGGAGATACTGAGAGAGAGTTGAGAGGCCTCCACCACTACCACACGCCCCTTGAAAATGCAAGGTATAGCCGGGCGTGGTGGCGCACGCTTGTAATCCCAGCATTCGGGAGGCTGAGACTGGAGGATCCGGGTTCGCGGCCAGCCTCAGCTACCTAGTGAGGCACTCCGCAACTTAGTGAGACTCAGTTTCAAAATAAAGAATAAAAAATAGGGCTGGGGGCATAGCTCGGAGGTAGAATGCCCCTGAGTTCAATCCCCAGTACCGCAAAAGAAAAAAAAGAAAATGCAAGGTATAGAGCTGGGTACGGTGGCGCACGCCTGTCATCCCAGTTCTTGGGAGGATAACCCAGGAGGATCACAGGTGGGAAGCCAGCCTCAATAACTTAGCACGACCCTCCGCAATTTCAAAATAAAAAGAGCAAGCTGGGCGTGGTGGCGCACACTTGTAATCCCAGCATTTGGGAGGCTGAGACCGGAGGATCCAGGTTTGAGGCCAGCCTCAGCTACTTAGTGAGGCACTCCGCAACTTAGTGAGACCCTGTTTCAAAATAAAAAGAATAAAAAATAGGGCTGGGGGTATAGCTCAGAGGTAGAATGCCCCTGAGTTCAATCCCCAGTACCGAAAACAAACAAACAAACAAACAACAAAAACAAAATAAAAAGGGCTAGGGGTATAGCTCTGAGGTAGAATGCCCTGGCTTCCATTCAAAACACACACACACACACACACACACACACACACACACACACACACACAAAGAGATGTGCTATGAGCCAGGCATGGTATGATTACAGATGAACACCTGTAATCCCAGCACTTGGGAGGCTGAGACAAGAGGATCTCAGGTTCGAGGCCAGCCTCAGCAATTTAGTGAGACCCGGTTTCAAAGTAAAAACTACAGAGGGGTAGGGATGTGGCTTGGAAGTAGAATGCCCCTGGGTTCCATCCCCAGCCTCAAAATAACAACACAGCAACAACAACAATAATAATAATGAGGTGTGTTATGCGCATCTGCAACTCTGACCTTCAACAAAAGAGAAAACTCTCACAGCGCCCAACAGACACAAGCGCCCGCCCTCCAGCTCTTCTTATTTCTACAGCTGGGGCCCGAGTGCTGCTTATCTGTCCTCCAGGAGATTCCTTGGCCCGAGACCAATGGGAGTCGGGGCTTCGGGAGAGTCTCAGCAGAGCCGGTGGGCCGGGCAGCCGGGAAGCTTATTGCCTTTGGCCGGGAGTGCGGCTTGGGAGTGCGCATGCGCAGTGCCTCCGCCTCCTGCAGGCAGGACTGCGGTGCTCCCCGTGGTGCTCCCTCCCTCCCGCAGGCCGACAATCCCCCTCCCGAGCCAGCGCCACTGGAGGCCCAGGAGGAGGCTCCCGAAAGCCTGGGCCCAGGCGCGCATGCGCATCCGCAGGTGCCTGGCATGGGGGTCTGTGGCTAGATCCCCGTCTCCCTGGGATCCGACCCTTCCTCTTGGGCTCCAGTTTCCTCAGCTGGAAGGTTATTTATAATTAGGAGAGCTGCTGTTTATGAAATGTTCACTCTGTCCCAGACGCTGTCTCATTGAATTCTTTCAGCGGTCTTATGACATCTGGACTATTATGGTTCTACTTTACAGATAAGGAAACTGAGGCTAGCCGGACATGGTGGTGCATGGCTGTAAGCCCGTACTTGAGGATCGCGGGTTCGAGGCCAGCCTCAGCTACTTGGTGAGACTATTTCAGAATAAATAAAAAGCTGGGCGTGGTGGCACACACTTGTAATCCCAGTACTTGGGAAGCTGAGACAGGAGGATCTGGGTTCACCGCCAGCCTCCGCTACTTGGTGAGACCCTCTGCAACTTAGTGAGACCCTGTTTCAAAATAAAAAATAAAAATAGGGCTGGGGGTTGGGCATGGTGGCACAGGCTTGTAACCCCGGTACATCGGAGGCTGAGACAGGAGGATCGCAGGTTTGCGGCCAGCCTCAACTACATAGCGAGGCTCTCTGCAACTAAGTGAGACCCTGCTTCAAAATAAAATAGGAGCTGGGAGCTGGGCGTGGTGGCGCATGCTTGTAATCCCAGCATTCGGGAGGCTGAGACCGGAGGATCCGGTTCACGGCCAGCCTCAGCTACCTAGTGAGGCAGTCCGAAACTTAGTGAGACCCGGTTTCAAAATAAAGAATAAAAAATAGGGCTGGGGGTATAGCTCGGAGGTAGAAGGCCCCTGAGTTCAATCCCCAGTACCGCAAAAAAAAAAAAAAAAAAAAAGGAGCTGGGCGTGGTGGCGCATGCTTGTAATCCCAGAACTTGGGAGGCTGAAACAGGAGGATTACGGGAGGCTGAAACAGGAGGATTACAGGTTTGCAGCCAGCCTCAGCTACACAGTGAGGCCCTCCACAACTTAGTGAGACCCTATTTCAAATAAAATAAAATAAAATAAAATCGGGCTGGGGGTGTAGCTCTGAGGTAGAATACCCCTGGGTTGAATCTCCAGTACTGTAAATAAATAAATAATAAAAAATAGGGCTGGGAGTGTAGCTCAGAGGTAGAATGCTCCTGGGTTCAATCCCCAGTACCACAGACACACAAAATAAAAATAAAAATAAAAAGGTTGCTAGATTTTAAGAGAGACTTGCTTACATCTGTACTGTTTCTAGAAGACAAAAACAACAAATAGTTCCCTCTGAGGAGTGGACTGGGAGTTCTAGGCCCGGGAAGGATACACTCCTTGATACAATTTGCAAACCAGGCAATTGACCTATTTAAAGTGAACAGTTCAACAACTTTTGGTATATTAAATTAATCTCTGAAGGGTATAACAAAAAATATATATATATAACATTAAGTTTTCTGTTTTAACCCTTTTTAGTGTACAATTGAATGGCATTTAATTAAATTCACAATATTGTGGAAGCAATCACAATTTCCAAAACATTTTATCACTCCAAACAGAAACTGTAACTATAATAGTGTGGCCCTCTGTACTATTTCATTTTGGGGGGAGAGGAATGGGGATTGAGTCCAGGGGCATTCTACCTCCAAACTCTGCCCCCAACCATATTTTATTTTCTCGGCCATCCTCAGCTACCTAGTGAGGCACTCCACAACTTAGTGAGACTCGGTTTCAAAATAAAGAATAAAAAATAGGTCTGGGGGTGTAGCTCGGAGGTAGAATGCCCCTGAGTTCAATCCCCAGTACCACACACACACACACACACAAAAAAAAAACAAAACTGGGTCTTTGATAGGTTGATGAGAGTCTCACTACTTGCTGAGGCTGTCCTCAAACCTGCAATCCTCCTGATGTAGGATAAAAGAAATAATTTAGGCAAAAAGGAGACATTGGGAGGGAAAGGAAAAATATAGTTTTTTAAATCTGGAGTTTTAAAAAAGTTCCACATCCTAATCCCCAAAAGCCCTGCCCCCACCTAAGTCAGAACAAAAGGACACTGGAAATTTACAGCTAAGGGCAGACCCATCTTGAAACCTGAGAAAGAGGAAGGACTCAATTTGGACCACCTACTCAATTTGCGCCCACCAATTCCTGAAGAAGGAGGAGGTCCAGACCTCTTCTGGGCCCAGCCCTCTTAAAAGCCTATAAAGGAAAGGAGTAAACCACGCCTCCCTCTCTTGGGACCTGGGAAGCGCATCTGGGCAGGAAGATGTCCGTCCGCTCACCTGTTTTTCTCCCCTTTCCCTTATTTTCCTAAATAAATTCCTACTTTTTGTTCCTAAATGGCACGTGTTAAAATTCTTTTTATCACGGATGCCAAGGACCCACATGTGGGACCGGGTATCCCACAACACTCCGGTTTCAGCCTCCCAAGTACTGAGATTACAGGTATGTGTCACCAAGCCCAGCCTACTTGATTTAAAAAAACAAAAACAAAAAAAACCAAAACTGTGTACATTTATTTTATTTTATTTTATTTTATTTTTTTGCGGTACTGGGGATTGAACTCAGGGGTGTTCTACCTCCGAGCTATACCCCCAGCCCCATTTTTTATTCTTTATTTTGAAACCGAGTCTTACTAAGTTGCGGAGTGCCTCACTAGGTAGCTGAGGCTGGCCGCGAACCCGGATCCTCCGGTCTCAGCCTCCCGAATGCTGGGATTACAAGCGTGCGCCACCACGCCCGGCTCACATTTTTTTTTTTTTTTTTTTTCTTTTGGTGCAGGAGATTGAACTCAGGGGCAGAGTCTCATTGAATTGTTGAAGCGGGCCGAAAATCTGTGATCCTCCTGTTTTAGCCTCCCAAGTACTGGTATTACAAGTGTGTGCCACCACGCCCGGCTTAAAATTAATTTTTAAGATTAAAAAAAGTAAGCCAGTCATGGTGGCACACACTTGTAATCCCAGGACTTGGGAGGCTGAGACTGGAGGATCGCAGGTTTGCAACCAGCCTCAGCAACTTGTGAGGCCCTTTGCAACTTTGTGAGTCCCTGTTTCAAAATAAAGAATAAAAATTAGGGCTGGGGATGTAGCTGTGAGGTAGAATGCCCCTGTGTTCCATCCCCAGTAACCCCCCCCCCCCAAAAAAAGATAATTTAAAGCAGAGCACAGTAGGACACATCTTTAATCCCAATACTTTGGTGGCTGAGACCAAAGGTACCAGGGGGGAGGGTGGATACTGGGGATCAAACCCAGGGGCATTCTACCTCTGAGCTACACCCCCATCCCATTTTATTTTATTGGATACTAATGATTGAACCCAGGGGTATTCTATCTCCAAGCTACAACCCCTGCATTTTTTGGGGGGGGATACTGGGAATTGAATCTAGGGGTGTTCTACCTCCAAGCCACGCTCCAGGTCCTTTTTATTTTATAATTTAATTTTATCATATACAGTACTGGAGATTGAACTCAGAGGCATTCTGCCTCCGAGCTGCGCTCCAGCCCGGTTTTATTTATTTATTTATTTTTCTGAAATAAAGTCTTGCTAAGCTGCTGAGGGTCTCGTTAACTTGCTAAGTCCAGCCTCGAACCTGCGATCCTCCCGTCTCAGCCTCCCAAGAACTGGGATCCCAGGTGTATGCCACCATGCCCAGCTAACACCTTGCTTTATAGATAAGGAGGCGGGCAGGCCGGTCTCCTGCTCCCCTGGCCAGCCAGCACTCTTGCTGTGCTCCTCTCTGTCCTCTCCGTGCCAGAGTTAGGAACTCTTGCAGTCTACTCCAACCTTTCCATTTCGCAAGCGGGAAACTGAGGCTCTGAGAGAGGCCTTGTCTGGAGGTCCCCAAAAGAGGCTCAGGCGGAGCCAAGCCGGGTACAGAGGACTCCAGAACTCCTCGGCCAGTGCTCCGGCTTTATAAGAGCGCAGGAAAAACAAAGCTGCGTTGGGCTAGCGGCCAGGCCCCCGCGGGAGGTCACCGAGCCGGCTCTCAGAGTCCGCGTCTATTCTTAGCCTGAACTCTCCGTGACTCGGGCTGCAGCGCCTCTTTGCTCCTTTTCCTGTGCACTTGGTTCGTTGTGTGTGTGTGGGATGAGTTTGAAATAAATGGTGCTACGTGGGGAAGCAGGCCTCCGCACGGGCCTGCTCAGAGGCCCTGGGTTTTTTTTTGCGGTACTGGGGATGGAACCCAGGGGCATTCTACCTCCCAGCTACGCCCCCAGCCCAATTTTTTATCCTGTATTTTGAAACAGGGTCTCACTCAGTTTCAGAGGGCCTCACTAAGGAGCTGAGGCTGGCGGTGAACCCGGATCCTCCTGTCTCAGCCTCCCAAGTACTGGGATTACAAGTGTGCACCACCAAGCCCGGCTTTTTATTTATTATTCTGAAGCAGTCTCACTAAGTTGCAGAAGGGGCCTTCAACCTGCGATCTTCTTGTCTCAGCATCTCAAGTCCTGGGGTCACAGGTGTGTACCACTAAGCTGGGCTGTTGAAACCTCTTTTTTTTCAGTACTGGGGTTTGAGCCCAGGAGCATTCTACCACTGAGCTATCCCCCCAGCCCTATTTTTTATTCTTTATTTTTGAAACAGGGTCTCACTAAGTAGCTGAGGCTGGCCACGAACCTGTGATCCTGCTGTCTCAGCCTCCCAAGTACTAGGATTACAAGCGTGTGCCACCACACCAGGCTCCAGCCCGATTTTTTGTTCATTTTGAAACAGGGTCTCACGAAGTTTCGGAGAGCCTAAGTAGCTGAGGCTGGCCACAAACCTGCAATCCTCCTGCCTCAGCCTCCCAAGGCCTGGGATGAAGCCTCATTTTGATGCAGACCCCAAGTCAGCTTTTCCTGATTCCTCTTCTAGAATCCACTTGGGTTTCCGACCTCCGAGTTATTCCTCAGTTTCCCACCAAGCATGAATGAAAAGCCGGTTCTGACACAAGTCTGGCCTCTCAAAGCCTCTCTCTTTCTCATTTTGGCCAAATCCCTGCTCTGTAGGGGACAAGGGACGTTCAGATGCTACTGACCTCTAGTCACTTGGAAAGGACAGGTGGAAACACAGAGACCAGAAGGTGACCGAGGAGGAGGACAGGCCTCCGTCCAGTCCAAAGGAGACGGAAGTTGCCCTGGGGGAAGCCGAACCCAGAAACCTTCGGGAGCGACAGAACCGGAGCGTGTGGATTAATTACGTATCGCTGCAAGACAAATGGCTTTAATATTCAGCGGCTCAACATAACAAGCACGTGTTATCCAACAGCTTCTGAGGGCTAAGAATCCAAGTGCAGCCGGGCGTGGTGGTGCCCGCTTGTCATTCCAGTACTCGGGAGGCTGAGACAGGAGGATTGCGGGTTCGAGGACAGCCTCAGCAACTTAGCAAGTCTCTCTGCAACTTAGTGAGACCCCGTTTCAAAATAAAGAATAAAAAATCGGGCTGGAAGTGTAGCTTGGAGGAAGAATGTCCCCTTGCTGAGGGGTCTCGCTAAATTGTTCAGATTGGTTTGGAATCTGAGATCCTCCTGTCTCAGCCTCCCGAGTACTGGGATTATAAGTGAATGCTACCATGCCCGGCTTATTTCTATGATTTAAAACAGGTTGTCATCAGCCGGGCGTGGTGGCGCATGCTTGTAATCCCAGCATTCGGGAGGCTGAGGCAGGAGGATCCGGGTTCGAGGCCAGCCTCAGCTACCTAGTGAGGCACTCCGCAACTTAGTGAGACCCTGTTTCAAAATAAAGAATAAAAACTAGGGCTGGGGCTATAGCTCGGAGGTAGAATGCCCCTGAGTTCAATCCCCAGTACCGAAAAAAAAAAAAAAATAATAAAAAAATAAAACAGGTTGTCATCGAGTAGGTAATCAAGGAAAATTGTTGATTGAGTAAACTTGTGAAGTTCATTTGTAAGGACAAATACAATTACCAATTACTCAATTTGGGGTTTCATTTCTCTTTCTTTTTTCTTTTCTTTTTTCTTTCTTTTTTTTTTTTTTGTGTGTGTGTGGTACTGGAGATTGAACCCAGGGGCATTTTACCTGTGAGCTACATCTCCAGCCCAATTTTATTCTGTTTTTGAAACAGGGTCTCACTAAGTTGCGGAGGGCCTCACTAAGTAGCTGAGGCTGGCCGCGAGCCTGGATCCTCCTGTCTCTGCCTCCCAAGTACTGGGATGACAAGCGTGCGCCACCATGCCCGGCTGGGGTTCCATTTCTGACAGAATTCAACACCAAGGAAACCCACACAGTTAATTCTGGAACTCCTGCCTAAGATACTAATGTTGCTCTCAATTTCTAAGGAATCATCATTCAAATTACCCGAGCACTTAGCAAAGTGGGGATTTGAGCATTAATCTTGACCCTACATCCTGTCCTTTTTTATTTTATTTTTTTTAATGCAGTACCAGGGATTGAACCCAGGGGCATTCTACCTCTGAGCTATACCCCCAATCCTACTTATTTTATTTTGAAACAGGGTCTCACTAAGCAACTGAGGCTGGCTGCAAATCCAGATCCTCCAGTCTCAGCCTCCCAAGTACTGGGATTACAGGCATACACCACCATGCCTGGTCCACCAGCCCTTTTTATATTTATTTATTTATTTATTTATTTATTTATTTATTTAGGTATTGGGGATTGAACCCAGGGGCATTCTCTGAGTTAGACCCAACAGTCTCCCTATTTTATTTTTCTTTTTTTTTTTTTTTTTTTTTTTTTTGCGGTACTAGGGATTGAACTCAGGGGCATTCTACCTCCGAGCTACACCCCCAGCCCTATTTTTTATTCTTTATTTTGAAACCGGGTCTCATTAGGTTGCGGAGTGCCTCACTAGGTAGCTGAGGCTGGTCTCGAACCCGGATCCTCCGGACTCAGCCTCCCGAATGCTGGGATTACAAGCGTGCGCCACCACGCCCGGCTCCTATTTTATTTTTCATTTTGAAACAGGGTCTTGCTTCCAGGGGTAGTGGTGCACACCTGTAATCTCAGTACTTGGGAGGCTGAGACAGGAGGATCACAGGTTCAAGACCAGCCTCAGCAATTTAGTGAGACCCTCACTCAGCATCCTAGCAAGACCCTGTTTCAAATTTTAAAAATAATACTAAGAAGGGCTGGGGGTGTAGCTCAGAGGTAGAACACCCCTGGGTTTAATCCCCAGTACCATGAAAGGAAGGAAAGAAGATTAGAAGAATATCTAAGTTGTTGAGAGCCTCATGAAGTTGCAGAGGCTGTCCTTGAACCTGTGATCCTCCTGTGTCAGTTTCCCAAGTGCTGGGATTACAGGCGTGGGCCCCGACACCAGCCTTATCGAGTTACATAGGCACATAATTTTAAAAAAGTAAACTTGTCCTACAAGGCTTGTTAAGACAAAGAGCGGTCCTTGGGGGGGGGGGCTCCACCCGCCCCATCCCCATTTCCCTTTCCCTAAGAGGAGCCGCTTCCCAGGGCTTAACTAATTCATCTGGAATTTACTTATCTCCAAAGGCATGCTGATAGCGCTACTTCCTGGTTTTCAGTTTAGCGCTCTGCTTCCCACTGGGGGAGAGGAGGATCCAGCTCCTCTTTCTGTCTTTGTCCCCGTCCTCCGCACACACATCCCGTCTCCGTGTCCCCGTTCCCGATGCGGTGGAGTCCATGTCCGGTAGATCTGGTTATTCTCACTCCCCAAATCCCAGTCACACTTAGGCCGCACGGTCAACTCCAATTCCTCTCCTTCCCAAAGTACCCTGTTCTTTTGATTATCTTTTTTTTTTTTTTATGCACTTAAGTTTCTATTATTTATTTTCCGGTTTTATTTTTAAAACAGGGTCTGGCGAGGTTGCTTAGAGTCTCACTACTTGCTGAGGCTGTCCTCAAACCTGTGATCCTCCTGTTTCAGCCTCCCAAATACTGGGATTGCAGGCATGCACCACCGTGCTCAGTTGTTGTTTGTATCCATCCATCCATCCATCTATCTATCTATCTATCTATCTATCTATCTATTTATCTATTTATCTAATCTTCTATTTTTTGCAGTACTGGGGATTGAACTCAGGGGCATTCTACCTCCGAGCTATACCCCCAACCCTATTTTATTCTTTATTTGCAACAGGGTCTCACTAAGTTGCAGAGTGCCTCACTAGGTAGCTGAGGCTGGCCTCGAACCTGGATCCTCCGGTCTCAGCCTCCCGAATGCTGGGATTACAAGCGTGCGCCACCACGCCTGGCTTTGACTTCTTTTTCTTTCAGTGCAGCTCTCATGGCTTCTGCGGAGTCTAGCCCTGACTGCACCAGCTCCGCCGCCCTCTGCACGGTCTTCCTCGTCCAGCCTCAGAGCCCCGCTCTTCAATGTTCTAATCTTTTTACCCAAGCCTTCCTTCAGGAAAGGACCCCTGAACTCCCTACGCACTGAGGCAGCTGACACGGTGTATGTGTGTGTGTGTGTGTGTGTGTGTGTGTGTGTGTGTGTGTGTGTGTTGCTGAGGATGGAACCCAGGGGCATTCCTATCTCTGAGCTACACCCCCCGCCCTATTCTATTTGATTTCTCATTTTGAAACAGGCTCTCACCAAGTTGCTGATGGCCTCACCAAGTAGCCAAGGCTGGCTGCAAACCTGCGATATTCCTGTCTCTGCCTCCCAAGGACTGGGAAGACAGGTGTGCGGCACCCCACCTGGCTCATTTTTTACTTTGAAACGGGGTCTCACTAAGTTGCTGAAACTGGCCTCGAGCCTGCGATCCTCCTGTCTCAGCCTCCCAAGGACTGGGAAGACAGGCGTACGATAGGATTTCATGTCTCATTTGTGTGATTTTGCAGAAGACCGAAAACCCCACGTTTGGCTCGTGCCAAAGCCATGAAGCTCTGAGGAGGTATCTGCACTCGAGCTCTAGTTAGGTCTGGAAGCTTCGAGAGCAAGGGCCTCCGTGAGCCTCTAGCGGCGTCCCCTGGCCGACCCGAGGCTGAGCCTGTGCGCAGACACGCACGATGACCGAAACCCTTTGGTCCCATTCAGAATTTTGGTTTCCTGAAATGTCAGTCCTTTAAGAGCTAAGAAAAGAACTTGCCGGCCTTCCTTCCGTTAGTGTATTTGGCAGAGACAACAATCCCGAGTAGATGAAAGGTCACTCAGGCAGGCGGGCCGCCCGGGTTTAGTCCTGAAGGCCTTGCTCCAGAGACAGGAGACAGGAGGGCCCTCAGGTGGCCCCAGGCCCGAGCTGGCCGCGTCCCAAGGACCTCGGCAGGAGCATCTGGTCTGCGTGCCCTCTCTCTCTCTCTCTCTCTCTCTCTCTCTCTCTCTCTCTCTCTCTTTCTCTTTCTCTCTTTCTCTCTCTCTCTCAGTACTGGGGAAGGAACCCAGGGGCATTCTACCTCTGAGCTGCACCCCCAACCTTCTTTTTTCTTTTTTTAAATTTTGAAACAGGGTCTTACTAAATTGTGGAGTGCCTCACCGAGTTGCTGAGGCTGGCCACAAACCTGCAATCCTGCAGTACTGGGGATTGAATTCAGGGGCATTCTACCTCCGAGGTACACCCCCAGCCCTATTTTTTATTCCTTATTTTGAAACAGGGTCTCACTAAGTTGTGGAGGGCCTCGCTGAGTAGCTGAAGCTGGCTTCGAACCCAGATCCTCTTGTCTCAGCCTCCCAAGTACCTGGATTACAGGCGTGCGCCACCATGCCCGGCTCCACTCCAGCCCTTTTTATTTTTATTTTTTATTTTTTTGCAGTACTGGGGATTGAACTCAGGGGCATTCTACTTCCGAGCTACACCCTCAGCCCTATTTTTTATTCTTTATTTTGAAACCGAGTCTCACTAAGTTGCGGAGTGCCTCACTAGGTAGCTGAGGCTGGCCGCGAACCCGGATCCTCCGGTCTCAACCTCCCAAATGCTGGGATTACAAGTGTGCGCCACCAGGCCCGGCTTCCCTTTTTATTTTTTACTTTGAAACAGGGTCTCGCTAAATAACTATCTCACGCTGGCCTCCAGCCTGCTCTCCTGCGCAGCTTCCCAAGTACAGGGATTACAGGTGTGCACCATGGCACCCGATACACTTAATCTTAACAGCACTGGGAAATAGGAGAATGGGAAATATTTCTCAGTTTTAAAAAAGAGGTAGGAAGCCGGGTGTGGTGCCACACACCTGTAATATCAATACTTGGGAAGCTGAGACAGGAGGATTGCAGGTTCACAGCCATCCTCAGCTACTTAGTGAGGCCCTCTGCAACTGAGACCCTATTTCAAAAATAAAGAATAAAGCCAAGCATGGTGGCACACACTTGTAATCCCAATATTTGGGAGGCTGAGACAGGAGGATTCCAGGTTCATGGACAGCCTCCGCTACTTAGCAAAACCCTCAGCCACTTGGCGAGACACTATTTCAAAAGTGAAATAAAAATAGCCGGGTTTGGTGGTGCAGTACCTGGGATTACAGGAAGATGGCAGGTTCAAAGCCAGCCTCAGCAATTTAGATCCTGTTTTCAAATAAAAAATAAAATAGGGTTGTGGGTTGTGGGTACAGCTCCCAGGTAGAACACCCTGGGTTCAATCCCCAGTGCGAAATAAAAAAAGCCTCTCAGCCGGGCGTGGTGGCACACGCTTGTAATCCCAGCATTTGGGAGGCTGAGACTGGAGGATCCGGGTTCGCGGCCAGCCTCAGCTACCTAGTGAGGCACTCCGCAACTTAGTGAGACTCGGTTTCAACATAAAGAATAAAAAATAGGGCTGGGGGTGTAGCTCGGAGGTAAAATGCCCCTGAGTTCCATCCCCAGTACCACAAAAAAATAAAAAATAAAAAAGCCTCTCTTAGTATTCACTCTGTCCCGGTGCCCAGGCCTCCCGCCTGCCCAGGTCAGGGAACATGGTGGCTGAAACCTCAGGGCTGCAGCTAGGCGTGGGGCGGGCTCAGAGCCCAGGGCACAGGCCCCACCACTCCACCTCCGCCATGGCCGCGTCACCCATTCTGGTTTACTCTTGTTCTCCGGCAGCCTGTGGAATGTGCACAGCGCCTGGACGGGGAGGGCAGGGGCAACGGCCCCCAGGGTCTGCAGGGACGGACCGGCAGATGTTTCCTTGCAGGCGACAGGACCTGCTTGGCTTGGCTTGGCGTTCACTGAAAGACAGGCGGAGCCGGGCGTGGTGGCGCACGCTTGTAATCCCAGCATTCGGGAGGCTGAGATCGGAGGATCCAGGTTCAGGGCCAGCCTCAGCTACCTAGTGAGGCACTCCACAACTTAGTGAGACCCTGTTTCAAAATGAAGAATAAAAAATAGGGCTGGGGGTGTAGCTCGG
This sequence comes from Graphiurus murinus, assembly GCA_004027655.1. Taxonomy (NCBI): domain Eukaryota; kingdom Metazoa; phylum Chordata; class Mammalia; order Rodentia; family Gliridae; genus Graphiurus; species Graphiurus murinus. The sequence continues at coordinate 18,170 of PVLC010032381.1, forward strand.
AGGTAGAATGCCCCTGAGTTCAATCCCCAGTA
>PVLC010032382.1:0-18387 GCA_004027655.1 Graphiurus murinus
TTGATTACAAACATAAATCTGAGCTGTGACGATTCTTAAATTGAGAATTTTTCTTTTTTTCAAATTATCAGCACCATTTGCCTGCATTGTTTAAAAGCCTAAGCTCATTTTCAAACTCATTTTCCCTCAGGCTGTGTATACCCTTTCCTTAAAATAGCACTGCATTTTAGGGAACTTCTGAGGCTATTTCATTCTCTCCTTGCTGTCTGATAGCAAAGGATGCATGCAGCCAGTCTGACAAAGTCTGTGTCCAAGGTCTGTGCAGTGTCATCTCTGCTGGAGAGACAGATTCTGAGCCCAATTTGGTTGCCATAAAGGGCTCAACCAAGAGTTCATTTTTCCTGATTTATTGGGAAACCAGGAAACAAATAAGCATTCACTATCATTAACCAGTTATGTACTGAGCCCAGGAATAATCTGGTTCTAGGTATGATAAGTGAACAGAATAGACAAAGTCTCTGCTTCATGGTGTTCATGTGGATTAAGGTGGGATAAGAGAAAGAAACAACCAACAGAGCATCCAGCACAACAGCCTTCTTCATGATACACTAGCCTATAACATGTGTAAAATCTGGGGAGAAAACAGTATATGATAAGACATCAGAGTAGGAGGTGGAGTGGAAATACTATCTTCTGTAGAGTGTTTTGGTCTCTATCAATAATGACACCCATTGATTCTGGTTCTCCTATTCTTCTACAAACACAGAAGGATTACATTTCCTTAGATTTAAAAAATTAGGCATGGCCATATGATTTATTTTGGCCAATGAGCTATGGATATAAGTGATATGTCACTGGCAGGCTGAAGAATTTAGGAGCCAATGAGTAGCTCTCTATGGTCTCCCCCTTGTCATGACAAAGCTTTTGTTCTCATGATGAAATAGGGGCATTACAACTTCTGGCTTCTGGTCCAACAGGCAAGGATCTTGGAAATCATCACTTCTTTCCACTTGACAAGAAAAAGCTGATCCAACTAAAAAGGAATAATTTTGCTCAGATCCTCAGAGAACTGAAGTTGCAGGGCAAATCACTCCCCCAAAACTGCAGAGACAGACAGGTGAGTATAACATTACATTACACTGGATCAGAAATGTACAAGTAAGCCGGGCGTGGTGGCGCATGCTTGTAATCCCAGCATTCGGGAGGCTGAGACCGGAGGATCCGGGTTCGCGGCCAGCCTCAGCTACCTAGTGAGGCACTCCGCAACTTAGTGAGACTCGGTTTCAAAATAAAGAATAAAAAATAGGGCTGGGGGCTTAGCTCGGAGGTAGAATGCCTTTGAGTTCAATCCCCAGTACCGCAAAAAAAAAAAAAGAAAAGAAATGTACAAGTAGAAACCTCTGTAAGAATCAATACTGGGGTAGGAAAAACCTAAATAGTAATTGGTTGAATTGCTGGAGTCTCTGTGTGGATGAGCTCGAGAGTTAAAAGTTCCAGAGGAAGTCAGTGGCAGAGTACTGCACTGTGATTTTACCTGCAGAAGCCCCACTAAGTTCGCTCATTGAAAATCAAAGAAAAGTCCTCTGATGCTTCTGGCTGGAGAAGAGGAAAAGTAGCCAGTTTGAAATACATCCAGAGCATTCTGTTCTTATTAACAAGGCCTGCCCTCAAGAGAAACTATTTGACCCGGGACTGGGATTTTACCAGAAACTAGCAGTCTGGAGAAAAGAGAATGTCCAACTCCAGTCTCTTCTAACCTTTCTGCCTCCCTGAAGAGGGAAGGAGACTGAGAAGCACTTGTGAAGTCTCAGTCCAGGGGCACAGGCACAGGTTCACTAAACCGGAGACCAAAGCATAGAACAGTGGAATGTGCTCCCTCCTGACCTGCCTTACCACAGCAATAGGCCCTCTGCAGAAAAGAAGGAATACAGTGGAAATCACTACATGCTTCAGCCCTTATTTAGGAAGAATTTTCTAGGAAAATCTAATGACAGCATGGAAGACAAAAACAAAGAGACCAGAAGAAATGTTAGCCTCTGCCACCTACAGATAGAGTGAGGAGTAAACAAAACCTAATCCCTGACCAGGTAAATATAAAACCCAACACTAAAAGTCTACTTACCTCAGTGCCTTTTACCCAGTATATCATTTCTGATTTATAACACAAAATGTCAAGGCATATTAAAGACAACACACACACACACACACACACACACACACACACACACACACACACACACACACACAGCTTGAAGAGACACAGAAAGCATCAAGACAGGTGCAGACATGGCAGACACATTGGAATACCAAACTAAGAATTTAAACTATGATAAAACTATGACTGAGGGTTGCATATAAAACATGTATATGATGCAACAACAGATGGGTGATGACAGCAGATACACAGAAACTATAATAAAGAACCAAAAGAAAATGCTAGAAACCAAAAACATTGTTCCAGAAATGAAAATGCTTTCCATGAGCTCTTTGAGGGACGAGATATGCCAAAGGAAACAACCAATGAGCATAAAAAATAGCAATAGAAATTTTTAAAATTGAAGTACAAGGAGAAAGAAAGATAAAACCAAATATTCTAGAACTATAGGATAATTATAAAATGCATGAAGCATGGCAACTTGCAGCAGGTGTACTCTGATTCTCCAATGTTTATATCTCCTCCTGTGGCTCTTCAATTTTTCAACTTTCTTTTTGTGTGTGTGTGTGTGTGGTACTGGGGATTGAACTCAGGGGCATTCTACCTCCGAGCTACACCCCCAGTCCTATTTTCTATTCTTTATTTTGAAATAGGGTCTCACTAAGTTGCAGAGTGCCTCACTAGGTAGCTGAGGCTGGCCTCGAACCCTGATCCTCCAGTCTCAAACTCCCAAATGCTGGGATTACAAGCATGTGCCACCACAACCAGCTAATTTTCCAACTTTCTAAGGCAGATGAATGGCTAACAAATGTCATCAGCGAACCAGGAATCCCCAGACCACTTCATTGGTTACAGAATTAAGCCCCAACCTTACATAAACATTCTGTAACTTATAGCAAGAAAGTGAGCAAATCATAAGCCACTCCATTATAACACATCATCACCATTTGGTGAACAGCTAAATTTGGAATGGGGAATGAAGGCTAAAGTAATCAGTCTCATTAAGTCAGAACACAACTTCAGGAGAGTTCCAAGATTGTGCTCAGGATATTCATTTTCTGATTTTCTTTCTTTTTTTTTTTTCTTTTTTTCAAGTGTAAGTGGTGCCATGATGCATTTTCCCAGATTCCCTTTGGGATAGAAACATGTGTTTTCCCAGATTCCAGGAGTATTGCCAACAAAAGCTTTCCAGCTGAACCCCCTCTCTGGGAACACTCCTCAGTGGAAGGAAGCTGCACCGGTAGAGGTCACCTTGATTTTCAAGGGTAGTCTACCACTAGTATCTGAACTGTATGTGGATACAAAGATTTGTCACCCTCCCCTCATTTGGGAGCAACTCTGAAAGCCATCTCAGCACCAGAGTTTCTGTAGTACTGACTGAGACCTGGGTGCAACTGCAACAGTATTCATCATCCCCTTGGCCCACTTCTGTTCTCTACCCCATCATAGTATCCTCTAATAACCTTTCTTCAGCTGAGAATCTATTTTAGAAAAAAACAACCTAATATGTTTTATAATATGAATGACTTGTGCATAAACTCACCTGGTTAAGGAGATACAACAAGAAGACTAGGAAAATTTTCTACCTTGCTAAGGACATTAGCAAAGCTTCTGTAGTAACACATTGGTCATTATTTGGATATCTATAACAAAAGTTTTTATTACTTAACTCAAATCTGCATTTTGGGGAAGTTTCCTGTGGACTAAAAAAGATGTGAAGAGGGAAACATTTCAATGGACATGAGAGAAAAACTTATCAATGCCAATCACTGTGTTGAGCACAGGAAGGTGGGGAGGGAGAGGGAGTGGGGTGGGAACTAGGAGAGGGCTCATAGAGTTCTGTGTGCATGCATGCCTCTATCACCCTGAACTTCATGAAGATGTATAATTACAATAAACCGATAAACAAAAGAAAAAAAAACATAAGTATTCACAATGAGAATATTAGAGAGAAAAGGAGAAAAGAATAGAAAAAATGTTTTAATCAATAATGACAAAATTTTCCAAAATTGATGATCATAACCAATCCAAAGACCCAGGAAGCTCAGGAAACATCAAGCAATATGTATGTATGATATATAAATAATGCACACATACATAATACATGTGGGATTATCATATTATAATTTTAAAGACAATGTCAAATAGGCAACTTTATTTTTTGTGTATAATCTTCAAAACTGTTAAAAGTTAGCCAATATTTCTTATCCATTAGGCTATGACTGTCTCTCTCTCTCTCTCTCTCTCTGTCTCCCCCCCCCCCCATATATAAATCATTTAGGTAATTTTTAAGGAAAAGGCCGAGATGCCAAAACAGAGATCCATCATCCCAGTTGTCCTCATCATTCTGGCAAGTACTAAGGCCCTATGTATGCAGGGAGTCATATGAAATCAGGTGTTGTTTATATACCTGGTACTATGGAAATGTTTTTGAACTTTTTATTAGGGGACATAAAGGATGGATAAAGTTGCATACTAGTTTCAAAGACATTGAAATAGAGGCGTAATATTTCTAGTTACCCAAATAACAACATTCCCTCCCCCAGGATGCCTCTTCTCTTGAAAGTACCATGGAAGCTGAGAGACCTGGAAGTATGGTGCCAGTGAGCCTACTCATATCCGAAAACAGTCTGATGAACCCTAAAGGAATAAAGCCTGTTTATTTAGTCCCAAATTGCCCAAACACTTGGTCCCTATTTTTAAGATCTATTAAAATTCCACATATTATAGGAAATTCCTCCAAATTATTTGGTTTCATTATACTTTTGCTGGTCATTTTTATTGCATGTTACATTTTTTAACTTACTTATACAATGTAGCAATTTGGCTAAAGTTAAAACAAAGTTTCTGGAATTAAATTCTTGAATTTGAAACAGTTTTAAAAGGACATAGTTCTCTCGGAACCAGAAAATGGAGTCCAATAAAACTAGAAACATGAACAAATATGTCTATTCAGAATGAGAGCAAAATTTCCATTGAACAAATGTTCTCGCAACTGGAAACTAGCTTTCTCTTTTTGACAGCTAAATACTGTACTTTAAATCCTTCTCTTTTGGATGACTAGAATAATTATGGCTACTGCCTCCTTCAGATGAGGAAAGACTCATGGAGAGATAAAGATGGAGAGTAAGAAAGATGAGTGGTTCTATCTAATTAGAATCTGTCATCTACTTAAATACATTCCCAGCATTAGAAGGGTCCTAGGCTACTTGCCTGATAGAGAATCTGTGCTCCAAATCATGAGTCACACAATGGAATGTTTTCAATAGCATCAGCAGATCTATATTCATTCACAATTTTTCTTTTTATGAAATCAGAAACCAAAATATTTCTATATGCAAATTAAGTAGAACCTTTTCCCCTCACATACAGGTTAATTCCTTAGAAACATGTTACTCCTTTTTCTTGTTGGACATATTGGTAATTTTTGATATATAAAAGTATCAACAAATTAGCCGGGTGTGGTAGCACACAATTGTAGTCCTAGCATTTGGGAGGCTGAGACTGGAGGATCCGGGTTCCCGACTAGCCTCAGCTACCTAGTGAGGCACTCCGCAACTTAGTGAGACACTGTTTCAAAATAAAGAATAAAAAATAGGGCTGGGGGTATAGCTCAGAGGTAGAATGCCCCTGAGTTTTATCCCCAGTACTGCAAAAAAAAAAAAAAAAAAAAAAGTATCAAATTATAAACCTAGGCATTAGATAGCCATTTCTCCATACTTTCTCTTTTTTTCTTTTTTTGCCATTACAGGAATGACTTTGTCCTCATTTCCTCATTGTAAAACAATACAGCTTGAAATTCCTTTTCTTTCTTTCTTTCTTTCTTTCTTTCTTTCTTTCTTTCTTTCTTTCTTTCTTTTTTTCCTTCTTCCTTTCTTCCTTCCTACCTTCCTTCCTTCCTACCTTTCTCTTTTTCTTTCTTTTCGTGGTACTGGGATTTGAACTAAGAGCATTCTACCTCTGAGCTACACCTCCAGCCCTATTTTATTTTTTATCTGGAAACAGGGTCTCACTAATTTAAGGAGGCCTCTCTAAGTTGCTGAGACTGGCCACAAACCTATGATTTTCCTGTCTCAGCTTCCCAAGTACTGGATTACAAGGGTGCACCACCACACCTAATTTTTTAACTTTTAAATCCTGAAAATCACTGGGCTTCAATTTTAGCTTGTCCTGCTGCAGTAGTCAAATAAAGCTTATGAGTGACTTTGACATTAAGGTATCATTTTAAACATATTAAGCATCATATTAAATATTTATGGGGCTGTACGTTTTACAAGGCATCATAATTCAGACTTTGTTGAACACAAACATTTTGAAATAATTTGTTTGTCCCTGATTTTATTCCCATTATAGTCTTCACTTCCTCCAGGTGAGTGTGGCTGGTCCTAGGCCTGGGCCAGCTCTTGCTCATCCTCTTGCTAACATCTCTTGATTATAGGTTCCTAGACCTACCTTAGTTTGCCCAAGTGCTGGATGCATTTTCTTTTCTGCAAGTGGCACCAGATATATAGTTCCCTCAAAGAATTCATAAGGGAACTACATTCCTGAGCTATTATATTTCCCCTTAACTAATAGAGAAACTACAATGTTAGTTTCACAGAATTCTCCATTTGAGAAAGGAATACTGGGCCTTTAACTTCCACTCTCCTGAGGACCTGTTTTATTTTTTTTTCCAGCAGCCTGCTCCTGTTAGTTCTGTGTTGCCTAGAGACAAAGTGGGCATATAAATGTGTATTTGTGCAAGAGGGAGAGGGTTCTTCATGCTGTGGAGTGCTATCATTTCTCACTTGATAGGAAAACAGACTTGTACTCTGGCTCCTTTTTAATCACACATGTAAAATTGTGAAATTTACTCTACCTCTCTGAGAAGGCTTGATGCCTTTCTGTATTTTCTTCCTCTCTAGCAATTAGAAAGTATCAGAAGAAACTTTTCAGTTCAATCAGTCTCACCTTACCTTATTTATTTCTATAGCTGTGACTGAAAAATCTTGCCATCAACTCTAGCAATTGAGAGGATTCAACTATATAAGCCAATACCTGTGTCTGCATCTCTAGTCAGCCTCCTATTTTCTTTATCCAACATGTTAAAGTTCCTTCTCTTAGAAAGAGAAAATAAGCAAAACATAACACTACATCTTTAATAAAATAAATCTACCCAGACAGGCTGATTCTATGCAACCTACATTAACAAATGTAAAGTCAGCCCTTCATCTCTGTGAGTTCCACATCCATGATTTTAATCAAATGCATATCAAAAACTTCAGGGAAAACAAAACCCTCTGATAAACATGTGCAACTTTTTTTCATTATTCTCTAAATAATATAGCACAGAAACTATTTACGTAGAATTTACATTGTATTAGGTATTAGAAGTAATCTAGAGATTATGTGAAATACATGCGAGAATGTTCATAGGTTACAAGCAAATACCACACCATTTTGCATAAGGGACTTGAGCATCCACGAGTGTGTCTATTCCCTTTGGTTGATCAAGGAATGCCTATGTATCTCTGACAAATCCAGAGTTTACTTCAGGACCATTATTATTATTTGACTACATACTCAAAGACCTTGCTATCGTCTTCTATAGATAAGAATACTGAGCTTTTACATAATTTACCTAACATCTGATAGCAGAGTAAGGATGAGCGGGATTATAAAGCAACTTTCCTAACAATAGTTTATGTAGTATTTGAATATATGATCAACCTCTTCCAGCAGGAGCCAATGTGATCCTCCTGTCTCAGGTTCCCAAGTCCTGGGATTACAGGCCACCACGCCTGGCTGAAAAAATAAATCCTTTCGACGAAGAGATGGCATGGCTTTGCTGGAGGAGGCTAGGAACTCAGCACTAACTCTTAGCCCCAAGATGATTTCCAGGCATTACTCAATTGGACTTCCATGCTGGACTACATGGGTTGCTCTGCACAGTTCACTGAGCAACACCACAGGTAATAGAGATGGAGCTAGTGGTCAAATCACAAGTGACAACGAGATGCTGTGTCATTTCAAAGCAAATTTTTGCTATTTTTAACATTCTTCCTGTCACAGGTCTTGTTTTAATTTCCTGGATTCAAACACATCATGTTGACAATTCCTCCAGCCTTGTTCAAGTAGCAGATAATCTTATTGAACAGCAAATATTTTGTTTTCTGCATTTGATGTTCTAGTTTAATGAAGTGTGACATATTATCTGGGTGACGTGAGGTCTGTGAAATACAAGGTGATATTTCTCTATTTAGTGGCAAATGAAACGGCATTCATGTGATGTTTATTTGTAACCTTCTTTCTCTGAGCAACATTCCTTGCTTACTTACTTAAAGGCAGAAAGGTTGTTTTAAACACATCCTGATCAGGATTAAAGAGTATAAGAAGTGACCTTCAGTAAGACATCAGAGTTGGGTCTGTATAAAAAAGATGTATGAACAAGAGCTCCATTATGGTGGTTTGGGAAAACAACACCTTTTCTTCCCATCTCCCTCTATCTATAGCTTTGCCATGTAATGTATAGTACCCTCCTTCCATGAGTGGACTTTTACCATGTACCTTGCTTTGGCTGATGCAAAGCAAATACAGGCTTGACATTGATTTGCACATCTGAGCTATCCTCTTGTTCTGTTATCGTTATGAGAAAACTTGCATAGTCTAGCCTGCTAGCCTCTAGAGGAGGATCAAAATCATAGGAAGGTCAGGACCAAAGTCAGACTCAGTTCACAGATTCCTCAATAAGCTGCCACGCTGCAGACACTTATGTGGACCCAGTCACAGGCAGCTGACCACTCACTCAAACACAAGAAGAAGGCCAGCTGGGATCTGCAGAGAGTCCAGGCCTATGCATGCTGATTCCAGAAACGTGAGCAGCAGGTGTCCACTGTGGTTATTAGTGATACTGCAATTGTGGCAACAGTTGATGATTCACCTGTGAATTATTTTGTCCCTACACAGTCCCTTGGCAATGCATATCCTGGTCCTCACTCTCAGACATCTTAGAATCAAACAAGAAAGAGAAGTGATTTCTAATAACCATGTTTCCAGCACTGTGGGAAGATACTCAGGATAAGCAAAGCATGGTCCATACCCTCAAGAAGTTTACAGCTTTACTGATTTAAAAGGAAAATTACATAACCATAACAAAAGGTCATTTTTAATCTGTTATTTATTTATTTATTATGATGGTATTGAACCCAGGGGAATTCTACTCCTGAGCTACTCCCCCAGAACATTTTTTTTTGAAACAGAGTCTTGCTAGGTTGCTGAAAGTTTCAAAAAGTTGCCGAGGCTGTCCTCGAACCTGCAATACTCCTGACTCAGCTTCTCAAGTACTGGAATTACAGATGTGTGCCACCATGCCCATTTTATCAGTGCATCTTGACTAACTTTTATAGCAGTTTTATCAAAATGTGCATGTTTTGGTGCTATCCAGGACTCACTGAATCTAAAAACTAGGAATTGGGTGTAGGGATATATATTTTTGGAAAGTTCTCCAGGGAATTCTAATGACCTCTCCTAGTTAAGAAATAATGGTACAAGGTAAATAGATCAAACACTATATCTGTGCTTAAGTGCAATCAGGTCAAAGGAAGTTCAGTAGAGTCTGGAGTTGACAGGAAAGGCTTCAGAAGGTGGATTCTGAACAGTTCCTGAGGGTCATAGGATTTGGATGAATCGAAAGAGAAGTTAGAATCAAGGCAGAAAGAATATCATATGTTCTAGCATGGAGATTGGAAGTATTATGGCATGGATAGAACAGATATTTTTAATGCACTTATGTACTCATCAAATACTTCTGTAGCAGTTGCCATATGTAAAACATGAGTCTGAGTTCTTTAAAAATATTAACTGCCATAACAATACTATAAGAAATGCATTAATGTCATTCCTGGCTTCATAGGACAAGTGGACTGTCCTGTCCACTAAAAGATCTCACAAGGAATTCTGTATTCAATAGAAAAATTCTAAATGTCAAGCTTAATTTTTTTTCTTTGCAAAGAATACCAAATTTGCTGTTAACTACATTGAAGTTAGACATTATTATTATTATTATTATTATTATTATTATTTTGCTCAAGTACATATGAGTTGAAAAAGGGAGATCGAAGACAGCTCAGAAAGACCAAGAATAGGACCATTTTATATGTCAACTGTGATTAGAATTTTGCTTTAATATAGTTCTAGGCAAATAGGAACATGCACATGTATGTATGTGGTTCTGAGAATTGAACCCAGGACCTTGCACATGCCAGGCAAGTGCTCTGCCATTGAGCTACACTCCATCATTAAGTAAAATTTTTAATGCACTTATGTACTCATTAAATACTTCTGTAGCAGTTACCATATGTAAAACATGAGTCTGAGTTCATGTGCTCTGCCATTGAGCTACACTCCATCATTAAGTAAAAGAGCTTGATTCTAATAAAGAAAATCCCTATTCCCAGAGAATAAGCATGCTTTATCCCATTTATAAAGGCATGGGTATAAAATCTTCTGTCAGTAGTGAAAGAGATCCAGTGTAACTGTCTGGCTGGGAAGCACTCCTACACAAGGTTACTTAGCTAAGAAAAGAATTGCTCACATTAGATTTGATGAGATTCATGCAAGACTCAATTTTAATCAGTTTTCATCAAAACTCTATATAGCATAAATATTTTTCAGGATGTATCTTTTATTGCTAAAGTAAAAGGTGTGTTTTTCCTATTAATATGTTCTGAAAATCACTGCAACTTCTTGCATTACATTCTGGAAATCTCTAAACAGGTTATATGGCATTACGAAGGTTTTAAATCATAACACATGTCTTAGATATACTTCTCTAATTTTAGAATACCTTCTAACTCCTTTAGGCCCATCTTGTTGATTTTTATCTGAAAAATAAGTATGCACTACTCATATAATTAAGGATCTCTATTAGTGGATATAACTTACAAGTTTATAGTGCTGAAATAACTATGTATAAAGACCAATCAAATCCTAACTAGAATTGTACTTTCAGTAACTTAGCCAAATACCTTTCTAACATTTTCAGAAAAAAAAAGTTAATGCAATTTCTTCCAGTAATCCATTTCCTGAGTATTATATTTAACAAATAAAAGTATTAACATTGAACAAATGTTATATTAAATAATAGATGAGTAAAACTGCAAATTTTATCTCATGAATTTGAGTCACTAAGATTATTGAAAGCTAATCAACAATAAGAGGATTTATTCTTCCTAAGAAACAGTATTTTGGGACCCTTTATCTAACCTCCCTCTCAGCACAGTAGGTTCACTTTAATTCACAATAATTTATTATATGTTTTATAAAAAACTAGGAAGAAGTTTGAAGTTTCCAAACACAAAGAAATAATAAATATTTAAGAAGAGGGGAATGTTAATTACCCTGATTTAATCATCATACATTGTGTACGTGGATTAAATTATCACACTGAACCCATAAATATGCGTAGTTGTTATGTGTCAATTTAAAAATAAATAAAACAGTGAGGAGAAAAAGGAATTCATCCAAACATTTTTTAATAAAAATTAATGATGGAAAAAGTGCTTTTTTTTTTTTTTTTACTAGCAGTTAGTTTATTTTCTCTAAAGGATACTGTGACTATGAATAAAAGATTATTTGTATTGATTACTTCATCTATACCTGCTTTTTTGTGCAGTGTGCTTACAAATCCCTTTCTAGCTCTTCCTTTGCTCTGCTCTGTGTCACAGGGAGCCTGGTCCTCCCAAGAATCTATTTCCCAGGTAGTAATTTTAATAGCAATATTTCTGCAGCTTCTACTAAACAGGTATACCAGATGGCTTGGGCACTCAGTTCTGGTAAGCTATCCCTCCATTCATATTAATCTTGAAAACTTAATCATGGTAGTTACTTCCTGCTGCTATTAACTCCTAGGTTTTCTCTGTTTCTTGTTTGGTTTGTTAGCCCTTCCTTCACCTATGTTACTAATGCCTGTAATAAATCTCTTGCATTGGAGACATCTAGAATGGTCTCTGTAAACTCTGCCTTACTAATGTTAAATAACCTGTTCTCAAGTGTTAAGTAACCTGTCTCCAAAAAGGGTTTTAGACAACTTTCAATAGAGGCACAGAACCATTAAATCAAAAGAAGTTGAAATCTACCTAAATCAGAAGTTAAATGTGGTGGTTGAAGGATAGAGATAGAAGGTTTGAACTGTATAAATTAAATTGTTCACAGTGAGAGTTTTTAGTATCAGCCACTGCTTTCTCTGAGTCTGAATATTTTATGAAAACAATTAAATAATTTGTCAGAACAATATGAAGTGAAAATATGCTAGTGGAGGCGGGGCTGCAGGTCAGTCTAGCACACATGCGGCTTTATCATCCACACAGGACAAATGCAAATCACATGTGCAACCTACTCCTTCAGGCCCACTCAGGTTTATAAGCCATTTGATTCTTTTCCTGTCCTTTCAAGGAAGTTTGTCATAATGTACAATGCATAATGATTAATGGACATATTATCAGGATAACCTTGAATTCTTTCTAATGTGTCTTAAATATTAGGTCATTTTCAACCATTGATGTTATTTTAGCAAAATAGTTAATTGTAGCAGAGTTAACAAGTATTCAAAGGCTCACAAATACACCATATATGGAATTTCTAGCTCACACTCATTGCCAGCACCATAAAATTGTCAGTTATTTCACTTTGAACACATAGTTTGGATGCTTTTTTAAATATTATCTATAAAAAAGTAAACTAAAATTACAATATATTATATGCAGATGGTCATGGTCACATTGCATTCCAAAGGAACAACTGAAAATGAAAGGAGCAATAATACTCTAATGTTTTGCAAACCATCAAAACTTTGTGTTTCTTTTGAGGCTTGAAACAAATTAATTACATTAACTATTTGACTAAAGATTTTCAGATCCATTATAAGAATATCTACAATGAATGGATGCAAAATACCTGATTTTTTATGATTTTGAACTTTATAAATGGAATTGTACTGTAAAAATTCTTTTGCAACTTGTTCTTTTTTCTTAACATTGCCTTTTGAGGAGCACCATGCTATTAAACACAGCCACCATCCATTCATTTCACTCCTGTATCATTTTCCAGTTTTCTTGTGATGGATGTTTCTGTTATTTCCTGGGTTTTGTTCTGCTATGCAGCAGTAATACAAACCTTCTTCTCCATATACTCTGGTAGCATGTGAAACAATTTTCTCTAGGAAATACACCAACGAATAAAATTATTGCTTCATAGAATGTTACTTTTCAAATATATTAGACAATGCAGAATTTTATCTCCATAAGAGGAAAAAATAAATTTAAAAAGAACTTTTGTATAATCAAGAATATCTATTAAAATCTAAATTCCACAGGATCATTGAAGAATCCAATTAGTACTCCAACTGATTACTGTAGGTAAATAAAGTTAGTGCCATACATCTAGTCTCACATAAACTGACATTGTGGCAGGTCCTAACATTAGGCAGAGTCTGTCAACTTTCTCAAAAAGCCTGAATACTATCACAGGTAAACCAGAAACAGTCTATGCATACATACACAGGAGCACATACCAAATAATATAAATAATCTTAATTACATAGGTTGCTGAGAAGCCAGGTGTGGTGGCTCACGCCTATAATCCCAGTATTTGAAAGACTGAGACAGGAGGATTACAGTTTAAAAGCCAGCTTTAGAAACTTCGTGAGACCTTTAAGAACTTAGTGAGATCCTGTTAAGGGAATGAAGTCAAAATAAAAGAATGAAATAAAGTAGGGCTGAGGGTAGCTCAGAGGTAGAATGCTCCTGGGTTCAACCTCTAGTACAGTACAAAAGGAAAAAAAAAAATTTGCTGAGAGCTATCCAAATCACTTCTTTTTGTAATATAAAGTCTAGCATTAAGGGAAAAACTTGTATATTGCTCACTTTGTTGTTGTTGTTGTTTTGGTCCTGGGGATTGAACTCAGGAACATTCTACCTCCAAGTTATATCTCCAGCCCTATTTTTTATTCTTTATTTTGAAACAGGGTCTCACTAAGTTGCAGAGTGCCTCATTAGGTAGCTGAGGCTGGCTGTGAACCGGGATCCTCAGGTCTCAGCTCCCAAAAGCTGGGATTACAAGCGTGCGCCACCACGCCCATCTATTGCTCACTTTGTAACACAAATACCTGTGTCTGCCTCTTACAAGATGCTCAATAAATATTTGTTGGATAGATAAATATATGATGCTATCATTCTAATTTTCTCATATGTGTAATGATTATCTAACTTGCTGATTTGTTAAGAATATCATTTAAGTTAGAACATATTAATAAAAATGCAGTGTGCTCTCATCTCATCAAAGACTATTAAGAAGAAGTCTGAATCACCACCATGAAGTCTTTCTCAATCTAAATTGATTTTCCCTACCGTACATGAATGGGAACATTAGACCTTCTACTTGTGGAAGAGTATTTTGCATTTTCTGGATCTCAGAATTTATATTTTTTTCAGTCTTCTCTACAAGATTTTACTTCCTCAATTTCTTTGTACATGACAATATTTATTTATATATGACAATATTACAAAAGCAAGTGAACAATTTCCATCTCAAAATGGTGGACAGCTCTTTTGGCAATTTACAGTGGAACCCAGGAATCCATGTGGTTTGGCTAACAAACCTTCCTGGAAACGGTCATCAGCCATAATAGAAAATTGACCTTGTTCCTGCTAGTTAATCCTTTCCAGGAATAAACTCCAAAGTAACCCTTAAGCAAAAGCTCCCCAGTGACATCCCCTAACAATTAATCTAATTCTCTTCTCATAAAAGAGTGAAGAAAAGTCAGCCCCATAACCTTTAAGAGACTGAACACATTACCAGAATCATTAAAACTTAATAGTTCTTGAAATAAGGCCAAATCCTAAACTTTTTGCACTTTTTGCTTCCATTACTGAATCACCTGACTCCTATTCAAACATTTGGTAGAAAATGACAACCAAACAGATAATTTTGGACTTTCTTACTCATTTTTCCAATTATGCACCATTATAATAGCAGCAAAACACATCTACAAACACTTATATAACAGGGACCAGTGGATAGGGTTTCAAAGCATTAGAATGTGTTCGGTGCAAGCATTTGAATGTTACCCATCTTTCATCTGCTGCAAAAAAATGGGCCTCTGGTTGGAAGTGACTGTAACAGAATAAATATCATTTGAGGCTTTGCCAGTGCTACAAACAATTACCAACTCCATGATGTGCTCTTCTTCCTCCTTTTTCTTCTTCCATGAAAGAGACTACAGGAACCAGCAGGATACATCCAGCTGGGCTCCCTGGGAGGAGACCTCTCTTTCTATAATCAAACTCAACAGAAACGGGCTCTTGCTTCTGAGACATCAAACATGAAGAGACTGTTGCTTTGCAGAAAATAAATAAGCAGATATCAAAGATTTATAGGAATTTGGACTAGAAACTTCTTCAGTCTTTCCACACACCAAGACATAGCACTCATAACATGTGCTATAACTAGAAATGAACATGAGGAGTTTAATTTTTGCCTTTGGATCCTGTTATTAATTTGGACACTA
Organism: Graphiurus murinus; assembly: GCA_004027655.1. Lineage (NCBI taxonomy): Eukaryota > Metazoa > Chordata > Mammalia > Rodentia > Gliridae > Graphiurus > Graphiurus murinus. The sequence goes on from PVLC010032382.1 coordinate 15,639, forward strand.
CAATGATAAATTAACAGAATAATGACCACCACATGAGTTTATTCTGAATCAGAAACTTCACTCATGTAAGAGTTCCAAAATAGTTTTGCCATTCACCACTTCATTTGAGACTAAGGTTTAAATGACCTAAAACAACAACATCAAAAATTATCTTAAAAAAATGAGAAATAACTAATGCCAATTTACATGGGAGCATTTCTTTAGCCTATTATTAAAAGGACCCAGGAAATTACTGCATGTTCATAGCATCTTAAAGGCCTCACTATCCACAGGTGTTAAACAAAAGCCACCTAAGTGTCTTACAATGAATCACACTATGAAAACTTCAACCTCCAGAAGTTGAGCAAGGCATGGTAATGTACATCTGTAATCTCAGTACTTGAGAGGCTAGGACAGGAGGATTGTAGAGTGTTCCAGGCCAGCCTCAGCAATTTAGTGTGACTTTATTTCAAAATAAAAAAATGGCTGGGGGTGTAGATTGAAGGTATAATGCCCTGGGTTCCATGCCCAGTTAAAAAAAAAAAAAAGAAGAGAAGGAGGAGGAGGAGGAGGAATAATTTTGTGTGTATGTGGTGCTAGAGATTAAACCTAGGGGTATTCTACCCCTGAGCTACCCTAGCCTAATTTTCTTCTTTATTTTGAAACATGTCTCACTAAGTTTTCAAGGCTTTCTTTGAGCCTAAAAACCTCCTGTCTCAGCCTTTCAAGTACTAGGATTAGAGGCATGTGCCACCACACCTGGCTCAAGATATGATGCTTTCTGATTGCCTGGTCCCCAACTGAGTCCTTGTCAAATGATATTATATGTTTCTTAACTGTTCTGAGCTAGCTAACACTGTAGATTCAATAACATACCTCACAGACATAGAAATGTTCAGTTTGGCCCTGAGCAGGCATGATGGATGTCCCTAAGATAGAGAGCATGCTGACGTTTCTTAGGCGCTAAATGGGACATTATCAAATGAAGCACCCTAGGTCAGCTACATCCACTCAGTCTACTTAAAGATCTGCCTATCTAGCATGTGAAAACTGATCTTCCCCTTAGAAAACTCCTTTGAAAGTTCAGTTGATTGAGTGGCTCAAGAGGATTCCCATTACCCAATGCCTGTTTTTTTTCCAGTCAGCCAACCTTTTACAAACACAAAAGTGGTCACCAATAAATCTCAGAATGCAACTATTCACCAGCACTTCATAAGCTTGCTTACCCCTTTCATATCATCAGATGCTTTGAAGTGATGTGAAGATTCATCTTTACTTTGGATGAGAGACTTCACTCTTCAGATTTCTGAAATACATTCAGGAAAAGAGTGGGTTCATTTACTCCTAGGGCAGTTCCTTATTCATTCAATTGTTTTACCTGTAGCACTTAAATGACAGTATTCTGAGCTCTAAAATCAAATGGGAAAAAGAGATTTCCCTTGCCTTGGTGGGTGTAACTGAGAATGTGACTCTTTCGGCAACCAACAAATACAGAGTGTGGGTCCTGGTGTTAATCAAATCCAACAACCACAGCAATGAATAATCACTCAGTAAAAATAAAAGGGCCAAATTATGAAGCCAAAGCGAATTGACTAGGCTGTGAACAAAAGAGAATGTCCTATAAAGTAGAAAATCAACCCTCAGCCAATATCCATAGCACATCAATAAATTGGGAAGGTGCTAAGAGGCATTTACAAGACTGGTTTCATGCCCCTAGCATGAAAGAAATTTGTATTTCACTTTTCTTTTGGTACTGGAGATTGAACCCAGGGGCATTCTACTACTGAGCTATACCCCTAGCCCTATTTTATTTTTTTTCTGGAAACAGGATCTCACTGAGTTACAGAAGCTGGCCTTGAACCTGAGATCCTCCTGTCTTAGCCTCTTAAGTACTGGGATTACAAGTGTGCACCACCAAACCCAGCTAGAATTTGTAGTTCAGTACATTTACTTTTGTAATCCAAGAAACATTTCTGGATCTTGACTCTGAATCTGGAATAGTTTTCTAGTGGTTAACTCAGCCCTTGGATTTTAGCTTAAGCATCACATTCTTAAAGAACCCTTCTTCTCAAGTTTGGCACACATCTGTAATCACAGTACTCGGGAGGCTAAGAGAGGAGTTCACAAGCTCAAGACCACCATTAGCAAATAAATGAGACTCTTAGCAACCTAGCAAGATCTGGTTTCAATTTTTTTTAAAAAAACTATTTTTTTAAAGGACTGGGGATGTAGCTCAGGAGTAGAATGCCCCACATTGTCTTGAGTCTCACACACACACACACACACACACACACACACACACACACACACACCACACACACAAGAGACCTTCTCGAACCCTGAAAACCAGATTAGATCCTGTGTTATGTGTTTCCATAATAGCTTGCTTCTTCCTAATGCTCATTATAATTAAATTTAGTAATTAAAATCAATTATTTATGCAATTATCTGCTAAACTCTTTTCTCCTCTGTTGGATTTAACATTTCAGGAGACAGAGACAGTGTCTATTTCATAACTGGATACAGAGGAGGTGACCAATATTTATTTATTGGATATTCAGTATTTGGCAACTGAATCTCCAAGTTTAACTTCTCTCAGAACCTAGAATGTTAGACCTACAGCAGACTTTGAATTGCAATTGCCCATCCTCTCTTCTTGCATGAGAATTCTCTCTTAAAGTACTTAACTGATGACCATCTGGTTGTTCCTTTAATACTTCCAATGAAATGATCAATAGGTAATTTGTGAAACATGGTATTCTGTCATTCA
>PVLC010032383.1:0-18190 GCA_004027655.1 Graphiurus murinus
GTAGCTAGAAAACAGAATAAGTTAATAGCATTTTAGATGATTGTGGATGTTTTCTTTTTCAGTCCTACAACAAAACTTAACAAGTGGTGGTTTCTTTGTTGTTTTCTTTTTGGGTACTAGAGATTGAACCCAGGGGCATTCTAACTCCAAGATATACCTCCAGCCCTTGTAATTTTTTATTTTGAAACACAGTCTCCTTAAGTTGCTGAGACTGGCTTGAAACCTGTAATCTCCTGTCTCAGCCTCCCAAGTCCTGGGATTACAGGTGTGTACCACCATGTCCAGCATCATGCTGTTTATTGATATGTAACTTTTAAGAAAGTACTACTTGCCAAAAGTGGTTGTCATGAGCAACAGACTGTAAGGTCCTAAGTCACATCACACATGATTTGAGTCCTTCTATAATGTCATGAGATTTATTCAATACTCAAAGGTTATAGCATGCAGTAAAATAGTAAATTCTATAAATAAGGTTAAACTAGTTTTAGATGCTGGGCAACTGCTTTGCCAAAGCCCATTAGATATAAATGAGCATCAAACAATATGCTTCACACTAATAATTCTAACAATTTAGGTCGAACAACTATGCTAGACAACATACAAATTCCATCATTCAAGCACTTCAAATAGTAAATAAGCTACAAACAAGCAGGTGGAAGAGGAGATTCTGAAGTTGGTCTAGCACAGAGAAGGCTTACTCGTCACACTGATCATTAGTCAGCAAAGAGCAGGACTTAAGCTAAGTCACCAGATCATAATTGTACACACAGTAGACTTATCATAGTGTAAGCTATAGCTCAGTGCACTGTGTGTGAAAAGGCTTCTCTTTTTATAGAATTCCTATACATGCCTTTGACTGTCCTTGGCAGGCTTATCGAACCTTACCAGATACTTGTCATTTCCACAAATGTATTGATGACATAAGTCCATCAGATGCAGGAAGAGATTTATGATCCAAGGGCCTCTTATCAACTGTAGCACAGGCCATATAGTGACATGTTAAACCAAGTTATTTTTATGATTTTCTGAGCTTATGTCCCATGTCCTATACAATTGACATGTCCAAACAAGTTGTTTATGAGTTCCTGCGGTTGTTTTGTGTCCCATGCTCTACACTGTGATGATACACTCCTATAATCCCAATACGTGGAAGGCTAAAATAGGAGGATTGTTGCTTGAAAGCCAGTCTCAGTAACTTTGTGAGACCCTGTTTCAAAATAAAAAATAAAAAGGCTATAGGATGTATTCAGAGGTAGAATTCCCCTAGGTTCTATTCCCAGTACCAAAAACAAAAAAAGAAGCCAGGCATGGTCGTGCACTCTTGTAATTCCAATACTTGGGAGGTTGAGACAGGAAGATCGCAGGTTCAAGGACAACCTCAGCAACCTAGTGAGATCTGTTTCAAAATAAAAAATAAAGTAGGGCTGGGGATGTAGCTCAGAAGTAGAATGCCCCTGGATTCAGTCCCCAATACCACAAAAAAAAAAAAGGAAAAAGAAACATTATGAATAAAATTTTCATGCTGTCTCATTAAAATATATTTACCTATCTTAAATTTTGAACAGATATTTGTGCATTACTTTATAACAATGCATTGGTTATTTAGAAACTATTGCTTCTCTGATTTATATGAATCTTCAAAATATTGACACAATTTATTATAAGATATAAAAATAAACACCAAAATTATAACTGGCCTTTTCAGAACCTTCTCTAAGTATTAAGAAGCTGCCAAGCTCTCAGAGGCAGATACAGCTTTCCCAAATCATAATTTTCACTTGAAAGGTCTAATTTCAGCACTCTCAACAAATACTTTTATAGTTGTTTTTCTTTTTTTTTTTTTTTTTTTTTTTTTTTTGCGGTACTGCGGATTGAACTCAGGGGCATTCTACCTCCGAGCTATACCCCCAGCCCTATTTTTTATTCTTTATTTTGAAACTGAGTCTCACTAAGTTGCAGAGTGCCTCACTAGGTAGCTGAGGCTGACCGCGAACCCGGATCCTCTGGTCTCAGCCTCCCGAATGCTGGGATTACAAGCGTGCGCCACCACGCCCGGCTATAGTTGTTTTTCTTGAAGGCACAATCTCACTTTGTTCATTTCCAAGAAAATATTTGCCCATTTCCCAAGCCTGAAATTCCATAGTTTGAGTTGCTGTGTCAAAAATGATGCTGATGTAAAAATTAGGAGACAATTTAAGAAATTAGTTGATTTCTTAGTCTGAATAGGCATACTGTAGTTATAAGGGAAAGCACAAAAATAAAAACTTATCCTGATTAAAAAAAAAAAAAAGATGGTGCTCCACAGCCAAGTGTATGATACTTACACTTGAGAGGCTGAAACAGGAAGTTTGAGGCCAGCCTCAGCAACTTAATGAGACCCTGTTTCAAAATGAAAATAAAGTAGGACTGAGGGTCCAGCTCATAGATACTGGGTTCAATCCCTAGTACAAAAAGAAAAGAAAAAAAAGTTTCCCCATAAAAAAGTTGGTTAATTCAGCTTGCAACTCAATTATGTAAGTTGCAGTTTCCCTAAAGATAATTGTTGCACTTTGATGTGTAGCAGAAATTTTTCATGAAGACTCTCATTTTTTTCACAGCAAATACTAAAAGAATGTATACTCAGTGGATAAGGCTTAATAAAATTAATAACTTTTACTTCAGAACAAGGCTGTTCTTAAGAAACGTTGGCATCTTAAAACTCTGACTGAAAGAAAGTAATGTGGAGTGGTACCCTTTACAGCCACTGCCTTTTGTTTGTGCTAAGAAACCTGCAGTTTTAACCGTCATCACTTTTGCACCAGAAGTACAAATATCAAAACAGTGAAAGGTAAATAACATATTGGTACTATTGTAACATATTGGTAGTGTCAACCTCACCAACCCCCTGAAAATGGACCTCTCAGGGGCCAACAAGACCACTCAGCGAACTGTTGGTCCCCAAGATTGGCTGTGGACATTTTCCTGGCTGTCCAGACGATGGCAGTAGAAAGTTTTTCTCAAAGGAGAGACTGGCACACTATGGCCAAAACAAGGATGCTTGTTTGGAAACCATCCTGGGAAGGTGTGCCCATTCTGTCATAATGCAATCTCCAAACTCCACTCTCATTTATCTTGGAGTCTTTCTTAATTGTTAGACTAGCATTTATTTAGGGAACAAGCTGTTTAAGTTTTGAGAGAAACAACCTATGGGCACTTGCTATTTCATTGAGGATAAATGAGTTGTAAGCCATGCTGATTTTACAGATAATCAGATCACTTGTTCATCCAAAAGTTTGCTCATCCAGAAGTGCTTTCAACCAAAAAGTCTTGAGTCCCCTGTAAGAACAAGGCACTGTGAGCAGCAGGCATGATCGATCCGTGCTGATGGCTGGACAAGGTCGGAGAAAGCTAAGAGACAAGGATGAGGTCTAGCAGACACCTCCCTGCCTCCTTGGGACTTGAGAGAGGCCACCAAGAGACAAACTGCCAAGATCAAATCCAGTGTCTACATCTGAACCCTACAGTATAACACCATCCGAACTAGGTCACAAGTAGCTCTCCCAATTCCAGGCTGAGTATTTAAGTCCAATAAACCCTAATATTCCTCATTTTACTTATCACTTTCTCAAAGGATGACCAGTTTTTTTAAAAAATGTTGAGTCCTTATTGAAATGCGGCTTTACCTCTGGCTGGAGAAACTCCATTCCCTTACCTGGATAAGGGTTATTTCTCTGAAGGTCTAAATTATCTTCTGTGTTTTATTTGTTTCAGGACTACCTCCAGCCACTCCTTCAGCTCTGGGTGTACATTTTTTGTTTTTACTACCCAGAATTTCTTTTTCTTCTTCAGGTTCTAGCCCTCCTGCTTTTCCTTCACCATGGCCATCCCTCAGCTACTCTTAGACTGGTGGGGTTTAAAAGGGGCTGACTCACCTCCTTCCCTGAGCCAATGCCTAATCATTGGTCACAATGTCTTGGCTAAGGAAAGGAAGTGGCTCAACCTGAACCAATGAGAAGGCAAGTTGGACATGTTAGGACATCTTTGGACATAGAAGTGGAGGCAGGCCAAAAAAAGAGAGACTGAGGCCTGATCCTGGCTCCAGGCTTTACCAAAATGAAAGCTAGCTTTATCTCTGAATTTTTCAATTGTACGAACCAATAAATTTCATTATTTGCCTTAGCTATTTTGAAATGGATTTCTATCATTCCTGAACAAAGGAGTCCTCACTAACATATCTCTCTGTCCCTTAAGCACCAGGTGCAAAAAAATATAGAGACAATATAGAACCCAAATTTCAAATATATCATGCTTGAAAATCTTCATGCCTCTGTTAATTTCTCCAGATTACTCTGTCTCCTCTATGTTCCCATGATGATACATTATAGATACCTCACATTAAGATATTTAATGTCTTGCATAGATGCAGGGGTTTTTTTTTGTTGTTTTGGTTTGCTTTTTTGTTTGTTTGTTTGTTTGTTTGGGTTTTTTTGCGGTACAGGGAATTGAATCCAGGGACATTCTACCTCCGAGCTACACCTGCAACCCTATTTTGGAATTTTTATTTTAAAACATTTTAAAACAGGATCTCGCTAAGTTTCTGAGACTGGCCACAAACCTGGATCCTCCAGTCTCCGCCTCCCAAGTACTGGGATTACAAGCATGCACCACCACGCCTGGCTTGGAGTTTTTTATATATATATACTGACTTAAGAAGATTTTTGCTATTTAGGAGCAGAAATTACCTCTTAGTTGCCGTGTGTGTGTGTGTGTGTGTGTGTGTGTGTGTGTGTGTGTGTGTGTTACTCTGGAGATTGAACCTAGGAGCATTCTACCTCTGATCTACACCCCCAGCCTTATTTTTTTTAAACACAGTCTCACTAAGTTGTGGAGGGCTTCACTAAGTTGCTGACGATCTCACTAAGTTGCTGAGGCTGTCTGCGAACCTGCGACCCTCCTATCTCAGCCTCCCAAGTACTGGGATCACAGGCATGTACCATCACACCCAGCCTCTTAGTAATTTTTATATCTCTATACCTATTACAACATTTAGCACTTAATATTTCCAATAAATTATGGTCAAATTAAATTTCCAGAGTGGAAAGAAAGTATAAAAGTAGTCTTCTGTCTCTGGAGACTTACAGCCCAGCTTCAGAGCCATTTGCTTGGCCCTCTTAATGGAGGTTCCCAGCTCTGAGACGTTGGCTGATCCTAAGCTCACTTGCCCTCAGACCCATTCCTAAACTTTCCCACTAATCTGTTCTGTGGAGCAAAAGGGACAACCTCACATGTTTCCATGCTGTCTGGCTTCTACTAGATCTCAACACTGGGTACCACCAGTTGGAGTTTGGAAGATAGAATGGAGGGAGAACCTAGAATATTCCTCCCTGTCTCTCTGCTTCCAGCAGGGTCTCAGGCAATCACTGTGTCTCTCCGAAACCTCTAAAACATAACAAGGTCCTACTAGTCAGGACTACTTTTGATTCATGTTGGGCTATGGGTCATGACTCCTGGGCTCCAGGAGCACTGCCTCCCCCAGGGAAGGTGGGAGGTTCCTGCTTTTGCTAATCTCTTGACTGTTTCCCTGTCCTTTGGTTTTTCAGCATCTTCCATCCCTTCTGTAATTAATTCCAAACATTTACACCCTCTGTTTGAAAGACTGAGTGGTTTCTCTTTTTCCTTGGGAATCTGATACTGTGCCATATATGTTTTTTAATGGCAATAGCCTTTAATTACATGTTTGTGTCTGGGGCCTTCAGGGAGGCTCCCTGTACCTCTACCTCTTTCCAGTACCAGCCAACCATGGATGACTATTTCCAGAAGGCCTTGTTAAAATACCAAACCTTTGTATGATCTGTTTTTCTAGGTCATACTTTCCATGAGGAAGGAACTGAGGGCGGAGATATGGTTCATCTGATCTCACTGAGACACAAACCTACACAGAGTTTCTGCAACTCTCACCCTGTGAATACAGCTAAGATAAACGGACCACCCTCTTCGCCCAGAGGAGCTTGTGCTCCAACAAACTCACTTGAAACAAGGAAGTTTAATGGGCCCACTTCATTTCGCTGGGTGACTTGCCCTGGGGGGAGGAGGACAGCAGGGGTGTGTGAAGGGTCTTCTGGCCATGACAGGGGTACAGTATTCCTGATGGTTTAATTCCCCTCCAGGAAGGCAAAAGTGGGTTTTCAGCCATACCAGAGAAATCTCCAGTTAATTCAACTCAACAAAGAGTATTTTCTGGCTGGGGGTGGTGGGGCATACTTATACTCCCAGTACTTGAGAGGCTGAGACAAGAAGATAACAGGTTCAAGGCCAGTCTCAGCAACTTAGCAAGATCTTATTTCAAAATAGAAAATAAAAGGGCTAAGGGTGTAGCTCAGAAGTAGAATATCCTGGGTTCATTCCTCAGCAACTACACTCCAAAAAAAGTATTTTCTGAGCTGAGGATTTAACTTGATAGTAGAGCACTTGCATAGCATGTATAAGGCTCTAGGTTTGATCTCCAGCACACACACACACACACACACACACACACACACACACACACACACATATAAAAAAGTATTTTTCACTCACTAATGCTTAGTTTTCTAGATATCAGTTATGTCACACAAAATGGTAGGGTACAGGCAAGCATTCAGGTAAAATTATAAGTTGATTTAAGTTTATCATGGTTATCCAAACAGTCAGATGGCTGCCTCTTTTACATTGTGTTAATATTCCTTCTGTCACAGTGTTTATTCCCACCAAAATCTGTCACACAAAAACAGTTACACTAAGCTGGGCAGAGCTGGGGGTGTAGCTCAGAGATAGAATGCCCCTGAGTTCCACCCCCAGTACCGCAAAAAAAAAAAAAAAAACAGTTACACTAAAGTATAATTGGAGATGGGTGCAGTGGTACACGATTGTAATCCCAGTACTTGGGAGACAGAGACAAAGATTGCAAGTTCAAGGCCAGCTTCAGTAACTTAACAAGACCTTGTTTCAAAATAAAAAATAAAAAGGACTGGGGTGTAGCTGGGAGGTAAAATTTTCCTGGGTTCAATTCCCAATACCAAAAAATAAAAAAGTATAAAGACTGGTGGTAACTTAAAAATCGTCTTCTAAATGGAGTATTTCATTCTTTATGTTTAAGTAACATAAAGAATACAATTTTCTTCAGTAAAATTTGAAACAAAAGCAAATTATAGTTATCTGCTGTCTCCCCAGCCTCTGAAATGAGACCACCATTTCTTAAACTACATTTCCTGTAGCCCCACTCAGAAAATCCTAAAAGCCTTTTACAAAATATTCCATTCCATTGCCACTCTTGATAAGATATGTATAAATAAAACTTATCTTTTCAATAACCTTGTATGAAAAAAAAAAAAAAAAAGGAACAGCTCAGCAAACATTTCAAAAGGCAATCTCACTCTTTCCCATTCTTTACCTCCCTTCCCCTTCCCTTTTGTCCTTCCCTTTGGTCCAAAATCCATCAGGTAGAGCCAAGCAAGTGGGAACTTTGGTGACAAGGGATAAGACAACCCAGCACAGGACATCAAAGACAAGCTGAGTGGAAGGGGTATCCATGCTGTCTGCGGTGAAAGGCAGGGGTGGGGAGAGAATAGTGGCAGCAAACAGAAAAACAGGACGACGAGTACGTTGAGGATAATGGAGGTCAAATTTCTCACTGCTGGGGAAGGGAGTTACAAATATAGAACTGGAAAAATGTAGACTGGATCCTGTAGTTTTAAACTGAAATTGGAGATATGATACAATTGAAAGTTGTCTCATTTTCTTTATTGTAGTCCAATCCAATTTAAATTATAATACAAAATGCTTAACGAACAATATACATTGTGGAAAACAAAAGATCTAGACTAACATTTACACTTCTACTTTTTAAAAAGGAAACAATCATTTCAAAACATGCTTAGACCATTTGCCCCTAAGAAATATATAAATAAGCAGACAATCTTCAAAGAAATCAGTGCTGTGGAGACTTCTGAGTCTACAAAGGTGCCATCTGCAGCACAGAATCAACTCAATGCTGCAGAGGAAACTGTTATGTCGCAAAGTGGTAAATCCCCATCCTGAACACCCTCCAGGTAGAGACTTACATTCTCTGAGATGACAGGCATCTTTGCTGACTAGAATGCTTCACAACACATCTTTTCAAACTAAAGAAATGCCTTCCTATCCAACACTAGTGGTTTTAAAATGATTGGAACTTCTGGTTATACAAATTAAAATGAATAAATATTCCTTTCAGAAAAATATTTTCAAGAGATAACATATTTTACTTGTTAGATTAATTTGTAGTGCATTTGATCTCAAGCAGAGAGATAATGATAAAGATGGAAAAAAATTTTAAATATTTAATTCATTAATATTTGCTGCATATCAATCTTCTCCTAGGCCTCAAGCTAGACACAATGTGGGGAGAACAATGACCAAGGTGTCAGCTTTAATCTTTAGGAGCTCATCTTATGCAACAGTAGACATGGTTGTGACACAATTTACAGATATTCGGTTAATCTAGAAAGGAGATTTTTATACAATAATTTCAATTATTAAAATCTACATTCAGAAGAAGAGAGAGGTCAGAAACAAATCATCAAAATCAAAGAAATCTGGGAAAACTTCTCTCAAAGACAACTATAGAGTGTGTTCAAGTATTAAACATTTATTAAGTTAATGCTTGGTGTCACTCCTTAACGGAATAGTCAAAGGAACATTGCCCTTATTCTCCTCCACTAAAGGCAAAGAAAAACAAAAGATAATAAGCTAAAACTAATATGAAGTATCATCTTAGAAAATTACTTGAGAGAATGAAAAACTTGTATAAAAAGGGGAAAGGGCTTTGCCATGGAAATTGACTGAAGGTTTTATGGACCAGTAAGTATATTCATATGTGAATCAAGTCTGTTTCTCACTAATAGACAGAAAAATGGCCCATAAAGGATTGTTCCTGCTCTGCTATCAAAACACAGGGTGAAGGTAGGCAACCCGTTTATCATGCTCGTGGGCAGCTCCACCTGCAGGGGTACTTTGTGACCTGTTAGTTTCAAACCATGTCATGAATTGGCAAGCATTGCATTTTGTCAATTATTATCCAGTTCATCATTAACATTACCAAGTGAACATGATACATGGCATCATTCATTAAAGTGTAAATAGTTGTTTATATCCTAAGGAATTCCTCACCAAAATTATATGGGTTATCTTTCCTCTGTGGAGTGGACAGGTTATTGCTATATCCCAATCCCTATAACTTTCCTATTGTCCACCTTATTAAAAGTATTTCACAATGAAAATCAGCAACATAATAAAAACAAATACCTGCTTTGGACAAATTTGAACAATATCAAACCATTAAGAAGAATCACTTGTTTAGAAAAAAAGTATCACAATTCTATTATTCTGGAAACCAATTTAAGTTTGTCACCAAACATCACTGAGAGGTGTGATGGAGCCGGTCTAAGGCAGATAGCATTTTTAGTACATTCTGAGATTTGTAAAGCTAGCTGTGCTTCGATAAAAGCTGAAGCAGATGTATTTCACAGGTTTTAATACACATCAAGTAATGTTTATTGCTTGAGTATCCATGAGTATAAATCTGAGACAGATGAGCTAACTTAGTCCAATTAAAGAGATCTGGTTTTCTTCATAGTACTGAAATAGTAAAATGGTACCCATAAATTAGAACTCTAGAAAAGATCTGTTAGTAAGGATTCTCGTATTTTTGTCTTGTTCACAGTCTCTCTGCAATCGTATCTGGGCTGGGCAACTTAAAGGAAGGAGGCTCTCACTTTACGGCCCTTCAGTGGCTGGGGCGGACGGTGATTGCTCAGCAGAAAGGCTGCTGCTTCTCCCTCCTCATTGCACAGGAGGCTGCGGAACTTGGCCAGCTGTTGAAGAAAAGAGAGGAGTTAACTTCAACGTGGAAAGTCATGCTGATGCTAATGAATGACAAATAAAAATGAAAAAATGTATAACCCTTCCTCTACCACCAATCAAAAACACTGCAATGAAAAATTTCTAAGTTATGGCTGATACATCCTAAAATATTCTTCTGTCCAATTCTCTTCATTGTCCAAATACCCATGTCCTGAAATTAAGTGTATAAGTACTCTTTATTTCAAGTTCAAAGTAATAAGAGGAAACATTTTGAATGTTGTTTAAAGAGTAAACACCTAGAAATTAAAGAATGCTTTTTTATGTATACATACACATATGCTTACAAACACACCCAACTTGTTTTATTACAAAAATGGGCTCAATTATATATGCTATTTTGAAACCTGATTTTTCCAGTTAATATATACCCTAGGCATTTTTCACATCTGTAAACAAATTCACATGACTTTTTAATTGCTAGAAAGCTCAATAATAAGTTTGTTGCTCTAAGAATGTTTTATAAAATTCTAAAAATTCCTGGTGGTTTAGCATTATTAAGATTTAGCACAGGTCTACAGTTGTAAAATAAATATTGGACAAATTACACGATTAATTTTATCTTCTCAAAAATGTTTGCCCAAAACTTCCACCAATAAATACAAGTCTTTGGTGTTTCTCTGGGGTTTTTGTTAGGCTTTGATGAAGATAATTAGTACCTCATTAGGAACCATTCTCTAGACTTAGTCATCTAAAATGAGTGAAGCAAATTTGGACCAACATCAATTAGGTTTCCATCACCATCGTTTGCCTGAGGCCTAAAATATTTCTTGTACAGTATGGGAGGCAGAAGGGTTTCTTTATAATAAACGGCAGTCGTTCACAACCATGCCCCATAGAGCACAGGATTACCTGTCATATATAAGCAACTCTGCGTTTTCACAAGTGATATTCTGTGGTGTCTATTTATGGGAAGGATGAGACAAAAAGTGACAACTTGCTACTCCTGTGTCATTGGACCAGATCATTATAGCTAAAGCCAGATGAGACTTAGAAAATCCCTGGTGAAGCCAAGTAGCAGAAGAAATAAAACTATACTCTGGGGAAACATCCAGCCTTCTGCAGATTATGATAAGCCAGGTCTGTGTGGAGGGGTCATTCGAGGGGGTTGTGTAGGAATGCGGGGCCCTACATCAGAGCACTCATCTGGGGGCCTCACCAAACATAACCTACCTCCCCAGAGATACCATTGATTCCCCTGAAGGCACACACACACACACACACACACACACACACACACACACACTATTCACCTCCTCCGGCTCCCTACCTCTGAACCACTTTAGCCTCATTAGTTTAGAACTGACTCTTACTTTAAATCTTGCTATGAAGAGACTGTTCATTTGGGCAAGAGTCCATACATCTGTTCTTATGCCTGACCAAAGCTTTTCCCTTTATGACTCTCCACTCACTGGAGTTAGCTGGTTGCCTGTACCTGCCAACCTGCTCAGATTTGCTTCTTCTGGCTCTGTGTCCTCCCCTGGCTGGTCCCTACTAGTCTTATCCCCTCCGGTAGCCACAAGCTCATTCAGGCAGAAAACCTGCCCCTCTGTCACCAAGGCTGATTCAGCATCTCAGATCCTGGCAGGAGCAGTCTCAGTTCAGCCTTAAGGGACGTGTGACCTGTTTTGCTGGTTTCTTTGGCTCTAATACTGAAATTCTAGTTTCCTTGTGTAGCAACCCAAGCTACATGAAATATTCTTTTCCAAAGGTTCAGCAAATAATTTTATGTCACTCCCATGCTCAGTCATCTTTAACAGCACCCCACTGCCTGCCAAAGCTGAGTAATCATAAAAAAAAAAAGCTCTTTTATGGAACATGGTGATCCAGGGACTGTGCCAACTGCTTTATATTATATCACCTAATCTCCAAAATCACCCTATCAATAATATGTTATTATCCTATTTTACAGATGAGGTGCTTGAGAGACAGCTGGGAAGTTCCAATAAATAAGTTGTCTGACAAGTAAGGCACAAAGTGACCTCAGAAGCATATTTCATTGGCATCCATTTTTCCCATTTCCCTCTCGTCCCTTCTTATTTAATGTTTATTATGGAAACTGTCCACCGTGCACAAAGGTAGAAAGAGCAGCATTATAAACCACCATGAATACATCACCCAGCCTCAACTATCAACACACACCCAAGTGTAACACCCATACTCTCGCCCTTTCTCTCCATGCCCTATCCTGCCCAAACAAGATTACTTTGAAGCAAATTTCAAACATTATGTCATTTCAGTGAAAACATACCAAAATATATCTCTAAAGTGTGTAACATTTCTAACATTTGAATAGGCATCCCAAATAAACTTTTCAGCATAGTTTTCTGAGCCTTAGAACTCCCAGTTCCAACTAATCTTTCTAAATCTACCTGTTACTCTCACATGCCAGTTCTATGAAGGGTGATCTCAGAACATCTGAATGAAAAGACTTTGGGGTGATTCTTAAAAATTCAGATCTCTGGATCTTACCCCAGACCTCTGAACCAGAATTCCTAATAAGACCCAAGGATCTACACTTTGATAAGCTTCCCCAAGTGGATACTGGACACACTAAACTTTCAAGCACCCCAGGTACAAAGCTGCCAACATAGTTTCTGTGCTTCCTTTTTTGCCCTTAGTTATAACATTCTTTCTTGAAATTCCCTCTTTTCCTTTACTACCTGAAACTAGTTGCCATTTTTTCAATCTTTTAAACACCTCAATGCCCTGTCAGGAAGTCTTTTTGTGATTTATCTATTGAAAAAACATCTCTAATCTTCTAAACTTCCATTACCCTTAAGTTTCTCTTATGGTACCAGGCATGGTCTGCTATGTTGCAGTTTTTGTGCATTTATTTTATCACCTCTATTTGATTACAAATTCTCAAGGACAAAGGCCACTTTAACATATCACCATATCTCTTGCACCATGCCTTGCATATAACTGGCAATTAGTGGCAGGGCATGGTGGTGCATGCCTGTAATCCCAGTACTTGGGAGACTGTCAGACGAATGGGAATGATCCTACCATATGATCCAGCAATACCTCTACTGGGTATCTACCCAAAAGAAAGGAAACCAAACTATCAGACCAATGCATGTGTATCTATGTTTATAGCTGCACAGTTTACAATTGCCAAACTATGGAAACAGCCAAGATGTCCATTGACAGATGAATGGATTACAAAACTATGGGATATGTACACAATGGAATTTTACTCAGCCATAAAGAAGAACAAAATCATATTATTTGCAAGGAAATGGAGGGAACTGAAAAACATTATGTTAAGTGAGATTAGTCAGTCACAAAAAGTTAAAAATAAAATGCTCTCCCTAATATGTGGAAGCTAGGGAGAAAATGGGATATAAGAGGGACTCCAGATGAAGGAGAATTCTTAGATGAACAAAGAATTTGACTTAATGGAAGGGGATGGGGGGAGGGGGGGACACCCTAATGAGCATGATGTACTTACAAGATCACATCAAAGTCAATCACTAAACTGACCTGGAGAAGGAGGGAGGGGGGTGGAAATTGGGGAAGGGTTAATGAGAAATGTGTGCATGGATGTCTTTACCTGTACTAGCTTGTACCCAACAAAGATGTGTGATTAACCCTGTTATACCCAAGAAATGTATAAAAATCCATGCTAAAAAAATGAAAAAAGCAGCAAAAATAAATAAATAAATAAAAATAAAAATAGGGCTGGGGGTATAGCTTGGAGGTAGAATGCCCCTGGGTTTAGTCCCCAATACAAGGGAAGAAGAAGAAGAAGAAGAGGAGGAGGAGGAGGAGGAGGAGGAGGAAATCAGTGAGCAATTCTATGAGTCTCTTATATGGTCCTCCACAATTTAGAACTTTAATTTCAAAGCTAATGATACATATTTTCATATACTAAGTTGAAATTAATGGTGAAGTGAGTAAATTCTTTCCATATCTCTTATATACCATAGCAATGAAGACGTAAAAGAAAACATTCTTAGAAGCCAGGCGTGGTGGTGCACGCTTGTGATCCCAGCATTTGGAAGGCTGAGACTGGAGGATCCGGGTTCATGGCCAGCCTCAGCTACCTAGTGAGGCACTCTACAACTTAGTGAGACCCTGTTTCAAAATAAAGAATAAAAAAATAGGGCTGGGGGGATAGCTCGGAGGTAGAATGCCACGGAGTTCAAACCCCAGTACTGCAAAAACAAAAGAAAACATTCTTAGAACATTTATTATCATTAATGTCAAAACACAAAATTTTACTATTAAAAAAAGACATTCGGGTTTGTTTCTAGCTATGTCAGACTAAGATCCCCTGGACAGTCTCCCTACAGAAAACAACTATAAACTCAGACATAATACAAAAGCAACTAGCTGCAGGTCCTGCACAGTGAACAGAAGTAGAGGGACTCAGGTGTGGAGTTCAAGCTTGCGTGAAGGAGGAAAGATGAAGCCCTAAAGTGAGTCCTTGTCTCTCCAGCTTTTACCCTGGAGTTGAGCATGTCTGCAAGGTGCACACAGCTACAGTGGGAGCACCTCCCTTGCAGGTGAAGAGACAGAGAGGATCCTCAAAATCTCTACCCATATCTCTGATTAACCAGGACCCATGCATACATGGAACAGGCTCCTAGTAAACATACTGGACTGAGACCAGAGCTATGGCACAAGAAAGAATTTGCACTTCTAGCTCAACCAAGAAAATGACCTGCTAAAAAGAAACAATACTTATCAGAGAAAAATAACAGAACCCAGACTCCCAGTAACTTCATGTACAGAGCATCTAGGATACAGTAAAAAAATAAAAAATAAAAAATTACTTAACAAATGAAGAACTAAGAAAATGGAGCATATTCTCAATGAAAAAAAAATCAACAAAGTCCAATCCAAGATCAACCAAAAGTTGGAACTTAGGAGGATTTTAAAATGGTTATTATAAGCTGGGCGTGGTGGCGCACGCTTGTAATACAAGCATTCGGGAGGCTGAGACCAGAGGATCCGGGTTCTCGGCCAGCCTCAGCTACCTAGTGAGGCACTCTGCAACTTAGTGAGACTCGGTTTCAAAATAAAGAATAAAAAATAGGGCTGGGAATATAGCTCAGAGGTAGAATGCCCCTGAGTTCAATCCCCAGTACCGCAAAAAAAAAATAAAATAAATAAAATAAAATGTTTATTATATGTACCTGAGAGTTACATGAAGTTTTAAAAAGCATCCTTTTAGTGCATGAGAAATTTCAGCAAGGTAATGAGAAGTCTTAGCAAATGAACAAAAATAATAAAAGATAATCAAGTCAAAATTTTTATATCTTTCATTTTTGAGGTGGAATCTCACTATGCTGCCCAATATGATTTCAAATTTGTGAGCTCAAATGATTCTCCCACCTCCATCTCCCAAAAGCTGGGACTACAGGCATGCTCCACCACATGAAGCCAAAATTTAAAACTAAAACGTACAGCTTCTAAAGCAAAAAATTCACTAGATGATCTTAATAGTTTCTTTTTCTTAAAAGAAAGAATAAACTTAAATACACATCAGTAAAAAATAGTTATGATGAATAGCAGAGATTTTAAGTTTTTTTTTTTTAAGTAGAGTCCCATTAGATGACTTTAAGGTTTAATGTATGTGTAATTAGAATATCAGAAGGAAAGAAGAGAATGAATAGATTACACTGTACATAAAATTAACTCAGAAGTAGCCAAAGACAAATGTAAAGGCTAAAACTATTACTTTAAGCAGTAAAAAAAAAAATGTGGATTATTGTTAGACAAAGATTTCTTAGATAGTACTGAAAAATTCAAACTGATAAAATGTCAAGGTTAAGAACTGTTGCTCTTCAAAAGACACGGTTAACAGCAGTAGCAACAAAAAAGCAATCCACCCACTAGAAGAAAACTTGGCAAAACATGTATTTGAGAAAGAACTTTTATCCAGACTACATGAAAAACCCTTGCAACTCAATAGTGAGAAAACAAACAACCCTATTTTCAAATGGGCAAATGATTTGAACGGGTACTTCACAAAGGAAAATACGCATGGCCATGCATTGTCAATGAATGCTCAAAATCACCAGTAAGCAGAGAAAAGCAAATTAAAATCACATATATTCGCTAGAATGCTAGCTTAGAAAAACTGTCAATACCAAATGGGATATGGAGCAAGTAGAAATCTCACAAATTGATGATGGGAATGCAAGGTGGTATAGTCATACTAGAAAACAATACTAATGTATGTTACTTAATTAAACACACATGATGTAGTGATTCCTGTCCTACGTCTTGACCCAAACTACATGAAAATGTGTCCACACGAGTGCATATGTGAAGTACTCCCAATATCCAAAAAATGGATCACTATTACTCATAATAGCCCCAAACTAGAACAACTCAATTGTCCATCAATTACAGACGGTTTCTTAATGTATATAAGCATACTGTGGATTATAAGTCAGTAATAAAAATAAATGAAATGGGTGAGGCTTAAAAACTTTGTGCTAAGTAAAAGAAATCAAACACAAAACTATTTTACTGTATGATTCATTTACATAAAATTCTAGGAAAGGCAAAATTCTAGTGACAGCATGTCAGTGACTGCTAGGGGCTATGAAAGAAAGAGGTGGAGTGCAAAAAAACTCTTTTTTGGCCAAGAGATCTTAAATTTTTTTTGGGGGGGTTAACTATAGAATGAACCCAGGGGTGCTCTAAGTTGTCAAGGCTGGTCTTGGACCTGCAATCCTCCTGTCTCAGCCTTCCAAGTACTGGGATTACAAGTGTGCACCACCACATCCAGCTCTATTTTATGATTATGGTTGTTGTTACCTGCCTGTATACAATCACAAAATCAGCAACCATATTTAAAATTTGTTAGTTTTATAGTATGAAAATAATGCCATAATAAAAAATATTTTTAAAGAAGAGTAGAATCAAAGACAAATACTTTGCACATTGAATTTCAGCAGCTAAATCAATTCAGATGATTTAGGGAAACCCAAAAAGACTCAGTAAGAAAAGTCAGCCTTCCTAAGAAGATGACATATCTATTATTAAAGGCATCTGAAAGAAATACATCTGCTCAAGCCGGGCGTGGTGGTGCACGCTTGTAATCAGCATTCGGGAGGCTGAGACCGGAGAATCCGGGTTCGCGGCCAGCCTCAGCTACCTAGTGAGGCACTCCGCAACTTAGTGAGACTCGGTTTCAAAATAAAGAATAAAAAATAGGGCTGGGGGTATAGCTCGGAGGTAGAATGCCCCTGAGTTCAATCCGCAGTACCGCAAAAAAAAAAAAGAAATACATCTGCTCACTAGTATGGCAATTAAATCAAGAATTTAGAACTCACTGAGTGATTCTGAGGGAGAAAAATGGATTTTAATCAAGAAAAAGAAAAAAAAAATTCCCTCTAGGCCAGAGACTTGACAAGAAATAGCAATAGAAAATCCTAGAAAAAAATTTGGCATCAACTTAAGAATATTTATTCTTCACAGCTAGTAACATTATATTGTGGAATTGGAAAATGAATGAAAACAGTATTTCACTAAACAGTATTTCTTAGTGACTTTAGAAAGAAAGAGCTGCCAAAGTAAAGATTAAAAATTACCTTTGGAAAGTAACTTCTTTTTTTTTTTTGCGGTACTGGGGATTGAATTCAGGGGCATTCTACCTCCGAGCTATACCCCCAGCCCTATTTTTTATTCTTTATTTTGAAACCAAGTCTCACTAAATTGCAGAGTGCCTCACTAGGTAGCTGAGGCTGGCCGCGAACCCGGATCCTCCGGTCTCAGCCTCCAGAATGCTTGGGATTACAAGCGTGCGCCACCACGCCCGGCTGTAAAGTAACTTCTTAAATCAGTCATTTAAATTTATATGAAAAAGCTAAGAAACTAAATAATTTTACCAACCTGCAGATCTAGTATTTTTAAAGATAAACTTTTAGTTTTAGCACAATTTTCTATTTACAAAATTGCTGCAAGATACTACAAATATTTTCCAGAAACCCCACACTCAATTCCCATAGCCCACACTCATTCTCTATAATTAATGGAGCCATCACTATGTTATCATCATTTAAAGTCCTTTATTCAGATATCCTTTTTTTTTTTAACCTAATGTCTTTCTGTTTTAGAATCCCATAGAGTTAATTTAGTAGTCATGTCTCCTGAGGCATTTCTTGATTGTGAGTTGTCAGACTTAGCTAGTTTTTGATGATCTTGACAGTGTTTATTTGTGTGTTGGTTTGTTTTCTGGTACTGGAGATGGAACCCAGGGGCACTCTATCACTGAGCTCTAGCCCTAGCCCTATTTTTTTTTTTTTTTTTTTTT
>PVLC010032384.1:0-12500 GCA_004027655.1 Graphiurus murinus
TTCTTCGTGAGCCTGGTGGAGCAGCAACTACGAGAAGGCCACTACGCCCAGCACGTGTCCACGTCTGCGTCCACCTTTATGGCCGCTACATTGGAGTGCCTGACGGTCACGGTGCTGGAGCTGGCAGGCAACGAGGCCCGCCACTACGACGGGAGGCGCATCACCCCAGAGCTCCTCAACGTGGCCTTCCACAACTACTCGCTGTTCAGCGCCTTCTTCCTTACCACCACCATCTCCCAGGTGGCCCCAGCCTGGCACTAGCAACCTGGCTAATGGTCCACCCGCTCATGGCCCCATGACCCGACCATTCTCCAACCCCTCCATCCACCCCCTGATACCCAGGCCCCTCGCCCAGACTGGCTGGGGTCTTCTGCCACTTATGCCATTCATTAAAAGTGTTTCAAAGAAACTCAAGGGCTTGCTTCAGTCACTTTGCGCCTGGGAAAGAGGTGGTGTGGTGGTGAGGGATCCAGAGTTGGACTGGGACAGGTGGTCCAGGTGTGGTGGGGGGGAGCTGGAGGTGGTGGTGTTGGTGGTGGAGTTGGTGGTGGAGATGGTGGTGGAGGAGGTAATGGTCATGGTGATGGTGGTGGTGGGCGAGGATTCGGGGATGGGGCCTTGGGGAGGCTCAGAAGTACAGGTTCTCCTAGTGCCTGCAGGGGCTGGCCTCCCCTGGGAGTGGCGGGCCCGCCTGGCCTTACACCAGTCGCCCCCTCTCGGAGGGGAGGCTCCTCAGAGTGAGGAAATCACGGCCAGCTGGCCGGCCTGCTTGCTGTGGTCCCCGCAATGACGCGGCCATCCATTAGACCAGGACTGTGAGTCGGGAGAGGACCGATGTCTAAAGGCGACAGGGGTGGCGATGGATAGGTAGACAGAGTGGTGGGCCTGGGCGCAACCGGGTAGGGGCTTTGAAGGAGAGATGGAGGCGTGATGGGGGGAACGATGACTCAGAAGAATGCAAACACGGAACTGGGGTCATCCAGGGTTGTGAGTTTACTTTTAGTCCTTTTTCACATGGAGATGCTCTGAGGTGCCCTTAGCAACCAAGATCCGCAGTCTGTCTGTCACCTAGCAACAGCTGGCTTTTAGCCAGGCCTAGCCAGCCCACGACACTGCCTTTTCAAAGGGCCCCCACACCCCCTCTCCAGAAGTCAACAATTGCATATGCTGGTGGACCCTTTTCGCTGATCACCTTGATAGGTAATAGGACCATCACAATATGGTTTTGAAGGAGGAAAACAGATTGGACTGAATTTCAAATACAGCATGTACAAGCAATATTTTATAGTCGACAAGCAGAGTGGGGGGGCGGGTCAGTGGACAGAAAATTACTAAGCAAAAATGTTAGGGATAAAAAGGATTTTTCCGAAACCAACTTAACAAGAATCTTGCCTAAAGCAAGCCAGGGTGATTAGATTTTACCTAAGGTTGGGGTAGGGGAAGAGGAACCTGATTAAATATGGAGGGTGATCAAATATGAAGGGAATTCCTGCTAAATTTTGCAAGGTTCTTTGCTAAAGCTTGATTTCCAAGGAATTATGCAGATGGGCCTAGGAGAAAGTTCGGAAGTATAACTAAAGTTTGCCAAGTAAGGAATTTGTCACTATCACCAAGGAAATGGCAACTTAAGTTTGGGAAGCCAGAGTTGATTTTTTTTTTTTTTTGGTGGTGGTACTGGGGATTGAACTCAGGGGCATTCTACCTCCGAGCTATACCCCCAACCCTATTTTTTATTCTTTATTTTGAAACAGGGTCTCACTAAGTGGTGGAGTGCCTCACTGAGTAGCTGAGGCTGGCCACGAACCCGGATCCTCCTGTCTCAGCCTCCCTAATGCTGGGATTACAAACATGCGCCACCACACCCGGCTCAGAGTTGAATTTGATTGTAAGGCCAAGTCTTTAAATTAATTTCTCTGTGCCTATGTACCTTGAATTTGATTGAAAAGAAATTTCATGCCTACTGCTTCTCTTCCAGGCCTAATCTCTTCCTGAAAATATTTTTTTTCTTTTTGTAGTGAGATACAACATTTGTTCTTACACTTCAGAAGAGAAACTTGAAGGGTTAAAGAGAAATTATTATAAATTTATATCTATAATATAGCAGTTTGTATGGGTATGTATAATTTAAAATATATAAACTATAGCGGGTCTAAATTAAAAATATATCACTTTGAAAGCCGGGTGTGGTGGCGCACGCTTGTAATCCCAGCATTCGGGAGGCTGAGACCGGAGGATCCGGGTTCAAGGCCAGCCTCAGCTACCTAGTGAGGCACTCCGCAACTTAGTGAGACTCGGTTTCAAAATAAAGAATAAAAAATAGGGCTGGGGGTGTAGCTCGGAGGTAGAATGCCCCTGAGTTCAATCCCCAGTACCGCAAAATAATATATATATATCACTTCCAATATGTCTAATTACAGTGCATATATGTGTATGTATCTATGTATGTGTATATATACATATATATATATATATATATATATATATATATATATATATATATATATATATTAGTCTTTGATAAATTCACCAAAAAAATTCACTGAATATTAGGAATAGTATTGGATTCAATCCTTGATATTACCATTTATGAACTCAGGTTCTTGGATCCATAGTTGTAGAAACCTACACTGGACTCAGAAAGAACTTAAGCAAGGCTTTATTTACAGACTTCTGCTGGAACCAAAAGGGAGTCATAGCACCGACAAAGTGTGTCAGGTTGACTCCAGTTAAGAACAAAGCAGAATAGCCTTTATGGCATCTATAGGATAGATAAGAGCTCAGTCTCTTTATATCACATGAAGTGATGGGACTTTATCCTCCTTCTTCATGAATCACATGTTTCACTATCATCTTGTCTCCACCTGTGATAATAAGGTAACTGTGAGTTACTTCAGTGACTATTCTATGCATGTGTTTGCTTCTCACTACCTGGAGTTGTCTCTTATCATCTAGGAAAATCTTTGTCATTGTTTTCAGAATAGTGCAAACCCCACTTTGGCCTTAGCTGGCATTTTTGCTGACCGCATAGTCTCAGAAGGCTGAACTGACTTTCCCAGCCTCACATTTCCCGGCATATCATCTCATTCCCATAGCCTTGAAGATTGATGTGCCTTTTAACTCTTATTTTCTAGTATGGCTGTTAATTCTGTAAGACTGAAAGCTAGCTTAATTGTTTTATTTTTCTTGAAAGTTATTTATCCCTTAATCCTAAGGAGTTCTGTTTTTTGCTGTGGGGGCTGACTATGTTGATATCTTTTTTTATTGGAAAAAGGCCTCAGCCTTAAGGTCATCTCCTAAGTCCTCAAGACTGCCCTTCTCATTACAGGCCTAGATACTTTCCAGGGCACAATATTTCAGGCAAGGACCCCAGGGCCACCTTGAGATTTTGCTCCCTGTTTTTCAGCAAAGTGTTCTTCAGTAGCTATATCCATGGCTCAAGCAGGCCCACGTGCAACTCATGCCTAGACCTTGGCACACACACAGTGCTGATTCTGTAGGTGCTCAGAATTCAAGTGTTATTACAGCCATGGTGGCTCCCACCAAGATTTCAAAGGAAAGTCTAGGAGATCAGGGAAAAAATGTGTTACAGGGTTGGAATCCAATGGTGCAATGCCTAATTGAGCCATGGAGCAGAGCTACAATAGAACCTTAGAAAGGTAAAAGAAACAGCAGAGTGAAATTCCTGCTGGAGAAAGCTACTGGCCTAAGACCAGTAAAGCCACAGAGGTGGGGCTGCCCCAGTCCTTGGGAGTTCACCCCTCACCACAGTGTGCACAGCATGCCACACACTTGAAGCTTTAATATTTAATGTGTGCCCTTCTGGGTTTTGGTCTTGCTTTGGACCAATTACTCCTTTCCACTTGCCTATTTCCCCCTTTAGAAAAGAAATGTTTACCCTGTGTTTGTCTCACCATTGTATCTTGAAAGTAGATTATTTGTGTTTTATTTCACAGGGACCCACAGCTGAAAGAATTTGCCTTGACACTCAGATGAAACTTTGAACTGGGACTTTTGAGAAATGCTGGAACAAATTAAGACTTTTAGACTATGGGGATAGAATGAAGGCTGTTTGTATTGTGAGATGGACAAAACACTTGGGGCCAGAAGTGGAATGTTATGGTTTGGATGTGTGGTTTGACCCCAAGAATTCCTGGTGTGATCTCAAGAGTTCTTGTGTTGAAAGTGTAGCCCCCAGTGTGATATTGTTAAGAGGTGCTGAAACCTTTAAAAGATGAAGCTTAGTGGGAAGTCCTTAGGTCATTGCAGTCACTGCCCTTGGAAAGAATTAAAGTAGTTCTTGTGGGACCTTGAATTAGTTATCACAAAAGTGATGTTATAAAAGAACAGCCACTACCCATTCTCTTTGACTTCCTGTCTGGCAATGTGATCTTTCACTCATGCCTGTGATCCCACCATTATTATATCTACCATGAGGTGCTCACCAGAGCTGAACTGATGCCAGCATCATGCTCTTGAACCTCCAGAACTGTGAACTAAATAAACTTCTTTTTATAGAGTTACCCAGCTGCAGGTATTTCATTATAGTAGCAGGAAATGAACGTATACAACCCTGGTAGAGATGTAATGTCTATGGGACACTAAATGTGTATCCTAAATTGATCATCATGAGCTAGTCATAATCTGATCCACTGAACCATAAAGGAGGACATTCACAGCAGCCTTTCATCATAAAATGAAAATTGTATAAATAATACTGGGCCTAGGTAGGTGTGGAAGGCACATGTGAACTATTGCACTAGTAGAGGGTCTCAGACTCCCATGCCATCAGCTTCTACCACTTTACTGCCTCTAACTCCACCCATAGCTATGGACTCAGGCAAACTTCCCTGTAACCAGTGTAAACAGTTAATAGGGGAAGAAAAAAAACTCTATATATCAATTTGTTCAGTCTGCCAGCACCACCATTGCAGTAAGGACAAATATTGTACTCTATGTCTCCTATATGGGCTTGAAATCAGTGGTTAAGGGAAATCATCCCAGTGAACAGAGCTCAGCTAATAATACATCTGACTGTTCTCTTCATGTGGAAGGAGAGATGGCCTGAGAACAGAGCTACACCAAGTTATGGCCAGTGGTAATGTGTTAGCCAGTTGGTCAGAAACTTGGCAAGAGCAAAAAGAAGGTCTAGGGAAGAGGTATGTGGTTATATTTTTTTGGAATGATAACCAAATGTAGAGATCTTTGTGTCCTTTGCAAATTTCCATAGTGGACTTCCATGATGGAAAAGTCTCTCAGTGACCAGGTGGATAAAATGACTTGCCATTACAGTGCTTACTCAATGTGCTCATCAATAAAGTAATTGAGGTTATGTGTGGGTTCAACAATACCCATATAACAAGGGTGATGTGGTTATTCCTAATGTTCATTACCTAAGTAACCTGCTAACAGGAGGGGCCAACACCAGCCCCTAATAGGAACTATTGCCTTCAGGGAAGAAAACTACCTGGTGGCAGGTAGATGACATTGAACACTTCCCATCATGAAGGGGACAGTCTTTTGTCTTCCCAGGGGTAGATATTGTAGATACATATTGGCTATCCCTGCTCGCCTGCAGCATGTTTCATCACCACCACCATTTTTTACTTACAGAATACTTTTTCCAGACCAGGTATGTTTTAGCTTTTCATCACTGTGACAAAATGCCTGAGAAAACTTAGAGGAGGAAAGACTTATTTTGGCTCATGGTCTCAGTCCATGGTTATTTTTTGGCTCCATCTACATTATGAGTTCTTAAGAAGTGGGATCAGTCAGAATGACAATCAGCAAGAATATAAACAGTAACAATGGCTAGTGAGGATGTGGGGAAATAGGAACCCTTATACACTGTTGGTGGGATTGCAAATTAGTATAGCCACTATGGAGATCAGTTTGAGGATCCTCAGAAGACTGGAAATGGAACCACTTTGTTAAGACACAGTTATACCACTCTTGGGGATCTTCCCAGAGGAACTGAAGTCGGAACACTATAGGGATCCATATATATAAATGTTTATAGCAGCACAATTCACAATAGGCAAACTATGGAATCAGCCTAGGTGTCCATGACTGGGTTACAAAAGTTTGGTATATATACACAATGGAATTTTACTCAGCTGTAAAGAAGAAAAAAAATATGTCATTTGCATGAAAATTGAACTAAAAATTAGCCAGTCTCAGAAAGTGAAGGTTCATATGTTTTCTCTCATATGTGGAAACTAGAGGGGAACAGGAAAACAATAGAGACTTCAGATAAATGAGGAGAGATACCCGTTGAATAGTGGAAGATATGGGGAGGGAGATGGGGAGAGGAAAGGGGAGACTTGATGAAGGAAACAAACATATGTGCATTTGTGAAGCTACCAGTACTAATTTCAATATTATGAAGAGGGAGGGGGAGAGAGTGGGATTCAGAGGGAAATGCACCAGGTGCTATGTGTACGTATTTTTTTTCTATCTCACTAAATCTCACTGTGATGTATGACTACAATGCACCAATAAAAGCATATTTTTTAAAAAAGAAGTGGGATTGGGTGGGAACTTTTTAAGAATTGATTTGGGGCCCTGCTCTTATGAACTAATCTATTCAGATAATTAATAGATTAATGGGCAATGTGTTATCTTGAGTGAGTCTACTATGAAAGACAGTTTGGCTAGGTCTCTTGTGCACTCCCTGTCTTTTGTCATGTAATGGCCCACACTACCTTGGGACTCTGTCAGGAAAAAAAAATCTATTGCCAGTATTGGAGACCATGATGTACAAAAAAGTTAAGACCTAAGGGTCTAAGGGCTGTTTGCAGTCCATGTCTATCTGAAGTACATTCCATGCTGATGCCAAGAGTGCATAAAAGAACTATGTGCTAACCATGGATGTCAGGTGTGCACGTAAGAACTATGTGCTGGCCACAAAGTCAGTAGGATTTCATAAGGTTAATAAGTTTTCTTAAGGGTTAATGGAAATAGTCAATTGAATGGTAAACTTGGGCAGCAGTATGCAATATACTTTTAGACAATAGGTTAGGTTAAATATTAATGTATGGCTAAAGGGTTTCGGGAATAATGTGTTTTCTTAAAACAATGGGATTTTCTGTAAAAGTGTGATTTTTGATCTTTATATGTGATGTTTTTCTGTGGTATGAATCAAAATCGCCTGATGTTTTTCTTCTGATGTTTTTCTTAGATGATCTTCCTTGTATGATTGTATAAAAACACCCTGAAAAATAAACTCGGTGCTTCAGTATTCACTGATAGCCCTCCGGAGAACATGGAGTCTTGACTCTTTAATAAATCCTCACTTTCTCTTCTCAGGACCATCCGACTGTGCCAGCAGGTTCTGGCAGATGGCACCCAGAGCAGGGATCTGAAGAAGGAGATAGGTAGTGAAGGACGCTGCAGAGGTACCCCGGGGCGACAGGATTTTTCGCAAGTGGAAATGCAACACAATTTTATATTTTCTCAGGAGTAACATTCAATAACACAATGGGCCAAAGAAATAGTCGACTTATATTTATTCAATTATTAAAAAGCATGCTAAATACTAGAGGTGCAAAAGTTAGTCACCATAAGCTTAGTGAGTTTTTTACTTTTGTAGAGGAGGTTTGCCCCTGGTTTCCAGAAGAAGGGACTCCAGATCTTGATACTTGGATAAAAGTAGGAGGGTGTTTACAGGACTATTATACAGTTCATGGACCGGATAAAGTGCCTGTAGACACATTTGGGCTTTGGACTCTGATTAAAGATAGCTTAGATTTAAGACATGAAACAAAGAAAATGGAAAAGGTTTTAAATCCATCAGGGGACACGGGTGAGTTACCTATTGTACCCTCAGCACCTATAGAGGGCACAGATTTAGTAGATTCTAATGATTTAAACCAAGAAGGTAGTAAGCCTGTTATAATATGCAATAAAGACACTCCTCTGATTGCCTTGTCTAGTGCAAAGGAATCTGTCCCAGATGTTAAACTCTTACAATCTGAATTAGAACAGCTGCAGCTTTTTGTCAGGCAGTTAAGTAAGAGTGAACGTTCTCCTCCTTTGGTTATCACAGGACTTGACCCTCCACCTAAGAGTCTCTCATTGTTGCCTTGACAGTGATAGGTGGAGGCAACAATGATTTCTGTAATATCGATAATATTTCTGTAATATAATAATAATAAAAAAAATAATAAATATGTTAATAATATTTCTGTAATACCAAAAGGACTTTTGATTGCTCCTGGAGTCATTGATGCTGATTATGATGGTGAAATTAAGATCATTGTTCACTCCCCTGCTAATATTTCTGTGATTCTAAAAGGACAGCAAATAGCTCAATTGATTCTTTTACCCAAAGTAAGTACAAAAAATAAAACCGTGACTTCCAGAAGAGTGGATCAAGGTTTTGGTTCCTCGGACACTTACTGGGTACAAGCTATTGGTAATCAGCGTCCTGAGTTAGTTCTTAAAAGAAATGAAAAAACACTTAAAGGTCTCCAGGATACCGGTGCTGATGTGTCTGTCATTTCTACAAAACAATGGCCTTCGTTCTGGCCTAAAAAGTCTTCTGTAACTCAGTTACAAGGGACTGGTCAATCACAATGCCCAGGCATTTTCAGCAATTGAAAATCAACAAGCACTTTACTTTGATTATAATTTACCCTGGACAGCTTATGTTTTGGCAACAAAACATACTCCAACTGCAGTTTTATGGCAAAACGGACCTTTACGTTGGTTACATCTACCAGTGTCTCTTTTAAAAGTTTTAAATTTCTATCATGAAGTTGTTACTATGTTGATTCAAATAATTCGAGTAGAATCTCGCAAATATTTTGGTAAAGAACCTTCAAAGGTTGTAATTCCTTTTACTAAACAACAAATTGATTGGCTTTTTCAAAATTCTGATTCTTGGGCTATTGCTTTTGCTAATTTTATGGGCACTGTTGAGATACATTATCCAAAAGACAAACTTTTATAATTTGCCAATTGTACATCTTTGGCATTTCCTTCTGTCGTTAAACAGCAACCTCTACCAGATGCTGTACTATTTTCACTGACAGGTCCTCCAATGGAAATGCTGTTTCTGTTATAAAAGACAAATCGTATGTTTGGAGACTCTGCCCGCTTCTGCTCAGGTAGTTGAATTGCGAGCTGTGGCGGCTGTCTTTCAACAATTGGTTGATACTATCTTTAATTTATATACAGACAATCATTATTTGGCATGAGCTTTACAAGTACTAGAAACTGTCCCTTATTCGGATAGCTCCAATAAACAAATTTTAACATCATTTCAACAAATCCAAGATGCCATTCATGCTCGTACCTTACCTTGCTTCATTGATCATATTCGTGCTCATTCTGGCCTCCCAGGTCCATTATCCAAAGGAAATGCACAAGCTGACCTTAGTACTCAGATTCTTGGAGTATCTCAGGAAGAAAATGCTAAACTATCTCATGCTTTACATCATCAAAACAGTTCTGGCTTACAAAAACAATTCCATATCTCTCGAGAAGCGGCTTATCAGATTGTTAAATCCTGCCCTTCTTACCAGCCTTTTCTGCCAGTACCTCATTATGGAGTTAATCCATGTGGCTTAATTCCTAATCAGTTATGGCAAATAGATGTAACTCATATTGCTGAACTTGGTCGCCTAAATTATGTTCATGTCTTTATTTATACCTACTCAGGATTTCTCATGGCTATGGCTCAAACAGGAGAAGCTACTAAACATGTCATTTCACATTGCTTGTCCTGCTTTTCATATATGGGTATCCCTAAAATTTTAAAAATAGACAATGGTACTGGATATAGCAGTCAAGCTTTTGCATCTTTTTGAAAGCAATTCCAAATTTGTCACAAAACAGGTATCCCTACAATCTTCAAGGTCAAGGCATTGTAGAACATGCTCATGGATCTCTCAAAAATACAATTAATAAAATAAAAAAGGGGGAGTCATACCCTATTTCTCACCATAACTTACTAAAACACTCTCTTTTCATTTTAATTTTTTTGAATACTGATGCTCATGGCCGTTCAGCAGCTGACCGTTTTCGGCATTCTTCCACTAAAGATAACTTTGCTTATGTTAAATGGAAAAATCCGTGCACACATCAATGGACAGGACCCGACCCAGTGATTCTATGGGGCCGAGGCCACGTTTGTGTTTTTTCACAGGATGAAAATGAAGCCCGCTGGTTACCAGAACATTTGGTGCGGCATACACAACAACCAGACATTGACCCTGGTCCTCAAGCTGCTGTGGCTAATGTTCCTGATGCACCAACTTCCGAGGACATCAGCTGAAGTTTATTGGGCGTATGTTCCTGATCCACCTTTACTTCACCCCATATTATGGGAAGAAAAACAAATTATGGTGATGGTAAACAACTCTCGACTCCTCGGTCTTCCAGTAATTAGTGACTCTAATATTTCTGAAACAATCTCAATTAACTATACTGGACTTGGTATGGGTGCACCTATTTCTTTTTCTAAAGGTGTTCCTGTTCCTGGATGTATAGAACTAACATCCATTATACTACATAAACAAGGACCTTCTGGTTGCAAGTTACAAGGAATGGTTTTCTGGGAACCTAAAGGCTATGAAGTAGAAAATCTTACTACTCCTCAATCTCTGTTGCCATGTGAGGAAGATTTCATGTATTACACCAATCATTATCATTGGAGAAAATGTATTTCCTTTGCACCTCAAAGAAGCAATATAATAGGAACTGACAAATATATTCTGGACTGGTCTGTGGGTCAAGCTTTTGACACTTATGTACAAAGGTGGATCCATTCACACAATTATACTACAAAAAACTACCTTATTGATTTGGCTATAAGACACAGTTAATAATTTTGCACCTATTCAAAGGGAAGATAAAAGTAAATTTAAACAGAGAGCTAAATCTGAAGCAAGTTTAGGTTTTACTGCAGGCATGTGGCAGACCTCCTTGCATAGATCTCAGACTCGGATTTGGAAGATAGCAGCTGCCATGGGAAAAATAGTTCCTTATGGGCATGATGCTAATCCTATACCTAAAACTAATTGCTTGTGTTGATCCTCCATATGTTCTGCTTATAGGCAAAATAGTTATTAATTTTAATGATGATAGTTTTAATTTTTCTTGTTATGATTGTAAGCTTTCTTCTTGTATATCATTAGTTTCTTCTGGCACATAGGTTATGATTGTTAAACAACCTGCTTTTGTGTTATTACCTGTAAATCTTACTGAATCTTGGTATAATGATAGAGGGTTACAAGTTCTTAAAGAGCTTGATAAGGCT
Source organism: Graphiurus murinus (assembly GCA_004027655.1). NCBI lineage: Eukaryota > Metazoa > Chordata > Mammalia > Rodentia > Gliridae > Graphiurus > Graphiurus murinus. Next base: position 11,261 of record PVLC010032384.1, read on the forward strand.
TTGAGCTGCCCTCGCCATTTTGTGGGTCTTTTAATTGCTGGAATTGCTGTTTTACTTGCTTTATTAGCTACTGCTACCACTGATGCAATTGCTTTATCTCAGGAAGTCCAGACAGCACATTATGTTAATCAAATGTCAAAAAACGTTACTCACACTTTAGGTACTCAGGAATCATTAGATATTAAATTAAAACATAGACTTAATGGACTATATGAGGTGGTAAAATATTTGGGTGATGAAATCAATGATTTAAGAGATAATGTTAGGAAACTTAGAATTAGGGCTGGATTACAATGTCATGCTACAATGAGTTGGATTTGTGTTACTCAAAAGGAATATAATAAAAGTTATCATAGCTGGGATAGGGTTAAGGCCCATATACAAGGAGTTTGGCATCATAAAAATTTATCTTTGGATTTGTTAAAGCTTCAGCATGAAATTGTTGACATGGAAAATGCTGGTCCTCTAAATTTTGACACAGCAAAAATGGCCCAATCCATCTTAGAAAAATTAAAAAGTATGATGCCTTCCTGGCCTTCTTTCACATCTTTAATAGGTGGGCTTGTAGATGTTGGAATTTTGGTAATTACAGCTTTATGCTTACTGCCCATATTAGCACACACCTTTGTCAGCATCATATGAAAAATCAAGGCTGAGATGCATGGAATTAAACTTTGTACAACCCCCTCTACAGGAGCGGGTAGTCAATGATGGGTAAGATCCCTTTAGGTTTGACCAACTAAGACAGGACGTAAATGTAAATATTTATGTTCCTATGACAGGTAAGGCTTGCTTCTTTTTTTTTTTTTTTTTTTTTTTTTTTTTTTTTTGCGGTACTGGAGATTGAACTCAGGGGCATTCTACCTCTGAGCTATACTCCCAGCCCTATTTTTTATTCTTTATTTTGAAACAGGGTCTCACTATGTTGCGGAGTGCCTCACTAGGTAGCTGAGGCTGGCCGAGAGCCGGGATCCTCCAGTCTCAGACTCCCAAATGCTGGGATTATAAGCGTGTGCCACCACGCCTGGCTCAGGCTTGCTTCTTAAAAAGTACAACCTAAGACAGGCACAGCTTTCTGTATGCTTAATATGATATTGAGATCTTTTGCTTTCAATAAATAAAAAAGGGGAAGATGTTGGAGACCATGATGTACAAAAGAGTTAAGACCTAAGGGTCTAAGGGCTGTTTGCAGTCCATGTCTATCTGAAGTACATTCCATGCTGATGCCAAGAGTGCATAA
>PVLC010032385.1:0-18202 GCA_004027655.1 Graphiurus murinus
CTGAGCTCAGAATTTTAATTTGCTTTTGTGATATGTGTAGAAACAAATGCATAGAAGTGTATGCAAATCATTTAGAAATATAATCAATTGTTTAATAATTATATTTTTAATTAAATGACATGTATTTAGATAATATTATAAAATGAATCCCAAGAACCCATGCAAATAATAGAAACAAGAGTATGCTCCTAACAACATTGAGTAAATTTGAAAAACCGGGCTCAAAAACAAAGATACTTCATTGTGTTTCTTTGAGGCATACAGTTCAGATTCATGATACATTAAATATCCTGAAATAGTAGGTCATTTCTAGAATGAGTGTTAAATACAAATCCGGGGTGCCCTACCAAAGAACGTACACGTCACACAGAGCACTGTAATAAATAAGAAGGAGATTTGTTTTGAAGGACTGAGCATACATAACAAATTATTTGTTTTGTGCTACATTGTGAGAGATTATATTTAGCCCATATTAGTCGTAGTCTTTCATAGTAAAATAGAAATACTATGTTTTCTTTACTCAGGTACCTTTTTTCTTTTATATTTTGACTTTTTTTTTTTTTTTGCGGTACTGGGGATTAAACTCAGGGGCATTCTACCTCCAAGCTACACCCCCAGCCCCATTTTTTATTCTTTATTTTGAAACTGAGTCTCACTAAGTTGCGGAGTGCCTCACTAGGTAGCTGAGGCTGGCCGCGAAACCAGATCCTCTGGTCTCAGCCTCCCGAATGCTGGGATTACAAGCGTGCGCCACCACGCCCGGCTATATTTTGACTTTTTGAAGTTGGAATGCAGGTTATAATTAATATTTAATATAAATCATAAAACTTATAATAGGAAATATGCCATTTAACTACTAAATAAGCATTTAGTATGTGGTAGACACTATAGTACAAGTAAAAATTTTTTAAAAAAGTGGGCCTAGAGATATAAACGTTTTTCTATAACTAAATTTATTAGTCACTAAAAAGCAAAAACTTTGAAATTAGAATATTTTTCCATAAGTTGGAGTTTTGAAGAGGCTATAATTAGAGCATATCACTATGAAGAAACTTCAAGGCATAAATCTCTGTATGGATACAGTCCTTGAATCTATTATAGCACCTACTGTATAACTGAGGCTCAAAGAACAAATATTGAATGGATAGCTGATTTGCTAAGAATTTTACAAAATTCTAGATATTGGAGTCAATAACAGCAGTACAAATATATCTCTTATTTTGTTTCAGGCCAAGTTCTAGTTGACTTATTCATATAAATACATTTACACTGCCAAATCTATGAGATGAGTGCTGATTTTTTTTTTTCTATTTCATAGAGCAACCTGCTCAAAGTCCTACAGCTAGTAAATATTGGAAACAGAATTTGAACCCAAGTCATTTGACTCTGAGCTCTGAGCTTTTAAACAATGTGCTGTGCTGCCTCTGTGGGATTTTAGAAATTATTACATTCAAACCACACCTGGAAACTCAAAGCACCATGGGTAGAATTTCTTAGATTCCATTCTCATTCATTTAATTCCCAGTCTAAATTTCTACTTTTTTTTCTCTACTACCAAAGGAGATTGCTCAGCAAGCCAGTCAGGGGCCAGTCAGGAGAATTAGAGATTAGAGTTTTTGTAGTTTTAAAAGTAAAAAACCCAGTATAGTATTTAACTATCCTCAAGGAACTGGTATTTTAGCCCATTTGACATGCTATGGGTCTACTCAAGCAAGAGTTGCTGAGCAAAATCAGCATGGTATTAATTTGGATATTATATGTTCATATTAGACTGAGAACTGACCAATAATAGTAATATCAACTATAAGAATTATATAGATAATAGAATCTCTTAAGATAGGTTATTTATAAAATAATCTTTGGCAATTACATAAATACATATTTATTAAGGATGGCTCCGTTTAAACAGAGTTTATGCTTCTATTTCACATGTTTCTTAATAAGATGTATTTTGTGTGGAATTTCCAAGAATTAGATGAAATTATGTAATAATTAACCTCCTATTTTTTTAAATTTTTACTTATTGTTTTTTGGTATGGAGGATAGAACCCAAAGTCATTCTATGTCCCAACTACATTTCCAATCCCTTTAGTTTTTTGTTTTGAAACAGGGTCTCACTAGGTTGCTTATAGTCTCACTACATTGCTGAGGCTGCACTTAAACCTGCACCCTCCTATCTCAGCTTCCCAAGTACTGCAAGTACTACAGGTGTGCACTGCCACGCCCAGCTTTGCCTTCAATTTTGATAATACTGATAAATAAGATCAAAATTAGCTTTTGAATAACATCCATAGCTGGTGGTTTTAATTAAAGGTTGAGATTTAAGATGTCTTTCCTTGTAACTCAAAATGCAAACATTAGACACTTTAATTGTCTTAATCAGTGTAGTTAACGCAGAATCAATATCATTAACAAAGCTGCTGTGGTGATATAGTGGACAGATTTTGTTTACTGTTCTTTAGTCAGCATCTTGATGAACCAAGTCATCAACCTCTGTGGGTTTCCCAGTATTCCAGAGAGGTGAGAAGGCCACTGGTCCAGATCACTTTGCTGTAGGGCAGAACAGAAGAGGCTGGAACAGAACATTGGTCTCATCTTAGACTTTCTAACAGAGTAGTAAGAAACTTTATTGAAGGAGGTCAATAAAATATCCCTCACACTGTGAACCTATGAAGCTCACAGTGATTGCTATGAAATAAAGTAATATTTTATTCTTAAATGCTGACCCTTGGAGTGGGGAAAAGAAAATGATCTGATATATATTGGCATATGTTGATGATTGGGTGAAAGTCTGATCAGAGGACTAGCTCAGGAGAGGAGATAATTACAAGGCAATTTGAGTCAAAAGACCATGATTTAAATGTCAAGTTAGCCACTTACTAGTAGTGTGATCCTGAGGAGTCTCCTGTCTTTTTTAAGTAGCAATTTCCTCACCTATCAAATTAGAATAATAAGAACAATTTAAAGATATGTTTTGAAAATATAATAAGATAATATCTGATAAATGTTTAACATAGGGCCTATCTTTATTTAGTAGATGAGAAAATTTTGTGGAGAATCCTGAAAACATTGTGTTACCTTTAAGTAAGTTAGTCTGTCTAATCATTTGGGCTTTTCTTTTCCTTTTTATTTTTTTCTATTCTCCAACTCTTTGTAGATGTCTAAGGACATGTGCCAACTGCAACATAAACACCAACAAATAACAGCAAATGGAGTTTATGAGAAAAGAAGGTTCATGATGACAAATGTTTTCCCATTTTGTCTCCTACAGTAATGTTACAGTACCTAAGTGCTAATAATTTGGAATTGAGCCAATTTGTTATCTTTCATTATAACCAATTTTCTGTTAAAATGTGTCATAATTAGTCTTATGTTAGTTTATGAGGTTTTGATTTGTTTGATAGACCTAGTGACATATTTAATAATCAAAATCTATCATTGAGGTGCAAGTCCTTGGAGAGTTTGCACCTAGTCATACTTCAGTGGCATGCGGCAGCGCACCCTACTGGTCAAGAATGTAGATGTAACTGCATCGTTGATCATACCCTTAAAAGTTAAGTGGGATCAGTCAGTCACAAAAATTTAAAAATTGGATGCTCTCCCTAATATGCGGAAGCTAGGAAGAAAGTGGGTCACAGGAGGGACTCTAGACGAAGAAGGAGAAGCCTTAGATGAGCAAAGAAGGTGACCTAACTGAAGGTGATGGGAGGGGAAGGAGAGGGAAACACCCTAATGCACATGATGCCCATTCACAAACATATCAAAGTCAATCACTAAGCCGAACATGAGAAGGAGGGAGTGGGGAGGGAATGGAGCGGGAATTGGGGAAGGGTTAAATGAAAGATGTGTGCATGTATGCTTCTACCAGCATGTACCTTACAAAGATGTATAATTACAATGCACCAATAAAAAATGTACAAAAATAAGTATCTAGAGCTTATTGTGTAAATCTATAGTTGGAAGACTTCCAGAAATACACACATACATACACACACACACACACACACACACACACACACACACACACACACTACCCTACTTATCTACATCTTCAGTCCTGTCCCACATTCATAGGTTTGGCAAGTGTTGAGAATATAGAAGGTAAGATGATACATTATAAAAGTACCCTTTCCTTTTGTATAACAATAAAGTGATTCAGAAAAGCATTACTCACATACATCTGCATTCAAGGTGTTTTTTTGTTTTTTTGCGGTACTGGAGATTGAACACAGGGGCATTCTACCTCCAAGCTATACCCCCAGCCCTATTTTTATTCTTTATTTTGAAACAGGGTCTTACTAAATTGCAGAGTGCCTCACTAGGTAGGTATGGCTGGCCACGAACCCGGATCCTCCGGTCTCAGTCTCCCAAATGCTGGGATTACAAGCGTTTGCCACCACACCCGGCCATCTGCATTCAAGGTTTTATGACTGTATTTTAATTCCATCAAAGCACAAAGTTTGCAGGAATAAATAATTTCCATATTAAGTTTAAGTGAAACTGAATTTTTAAAGTTTCTGTCAGGTTCTTAATTTCTTGAGCTACTAAACTAATACTTACTAAATCTCTACTCTAGAACTGGCAATATGCCAAATGCTAGGGATACAGCAATTAACAGCCAAACAAAACCCCTGTCTTCACACAGATAACATTCTAGTGGGGAGACACAAATAGTCACACTAATTTGTGCTTTGTCTCAGAAGTTTTTGATATAAAAACATGTCAAATAATCAGTGGGCTGTTTTAATCATTTTCCCAATGAAACTTAGAAATGTGAGTTTTGATTCTCTTACTATTGCTTAGACAGTGCATTTGGCCTATTCCTTAGCAAATTTGTGACTCTATTTCTAGTTTCTTATTGACATTTTCAAATGGGTCAAAAAATGCCAATAGGTAGCAATATTGTGAAAATCAGATAAGATGGTATGAAAAAATGTCAAAAACAGTGAGGCTTTTGACATGGAAGTCAGTGGGAGAGATGCCTACATGAAAGAATTTACTGTTCTTTCTTTAAGACCTTGATCCTTGCCCAATCACCCCAAATATGAGCCATGTCTATCACTAAATGTATCATTCTCTTCATTTATAGAGAATTACTAAATAAAATGTGATTTTCAAAATCCCCATAGGCTTGGAAAGATCATGAAAACAAAAAGGCCAATGTGCAGATGCTGGCAGGACCTTGTGTTTAAGGTTACCTTCTGTTAAAGCTCAGTTCTTAAGCTACTCAGATTCTATTTTTAAGGCCCAAAGCTAATGTTTCCAAAACTGACTTGTGAGCTTTTATTTATTAAATCAAGAACTGTCCACAGAATACTGTTCTGTTACCATTTAGTTTGAAACAGTTGTTTATTACCATTGGGATGAAAAGCGACTTAACACCCTTGCTCAAGGGCACCAGAGGCAGGAGATCCAGAGTTACCAGCTGCTCTTCTAGTCACAGCAATAACACACTGACAAATGAGTGTCCTTGACAGTTACAGTCCTGCTCTACCATAAGGGGTTTATGGAAGTTTCATCTTATGGAATGCACCTAGGTAGTAAGCAGCAAAATTTCTGGTTAACTAATGCAGTTCTAAGTATACACTAAACCACTAGACATGGTGGCACATGCCTGTAATCCCAGTACTTGGGAGGCTGAGACAGGAGAATCATGGATTCAAAGCCAGCCTCAGCAATTGAACGAGGCTCTCAGCAAATTAGTGAGTCCTTGTTTCCAAATGGAAAATAAAATAGGGCCAGGGATGTAGCTCAGAGGTAGAAGGCCCCAGGTTCAACCCTCAGTAACACACACACACACACACACACACACACACACACACACACACACACACATTCCCTAAACCTTCCTTCTCTCCATATAGAATGATCATTCATTACAGGAAAATAAAGAGATTTAAGCGAATATTTGAAGCATATCATGACTAAGTGGTACCAAAGAACAAACGCTGACAAGGTACAGTGAGGGCAATGTTGAAATGCAAACTGTCTCCTAGAAAGGTAATTTTATATGAAATAGTAAATGGGCAAACAGAAAGTTATAGCTAGTATGGAAAATAAACAGCTCCCTTTTCATTTTAAACTTTATTACTGCTATATTATCCACATATTTCTTCTCCTCTTCATTCTCTATTTCATCTTCAGTAGTGGAAGGGAAATGATTAAAACCTATTTGCAGTAAATTTCATTAAAGTAAGGTAATAGAGGCAATGGGTAAATGCTAGTTGTCTCTCGACTTTCAAGATTCTCATCCCAGTACAAACAAAGAATATTTAATGTGAATGCCATGTAGTTATTCTCTTCTTGTTTGCAAAAAACAAATGCTTTAATCATGTATATTTTTTGAGAGCCTGAAGCAGGGAGTTGTAGATAATTTACACAATTCTATATCTTCGTAAGTGTCAACATTGGTATTTGGGCTCCGGGAAGACAAGGCAAGGCCTTTCAAGGACAAGAATCACTTTTGAAACTACATCACACTCTGAGTCAGGCTTGTGTGTAAGTCATGGGACCCAGCTAGGTGTGGTAGTGCATGACTGTAATCCTAGTACTTGGGACACTGAGACAGGAGGATTGCAGGTTCGAGACCAGCCTCAGCAACTTAGCAAGACTTTCAGCAACTTAGTGAGATCCTGTTTCAAAATAAAATATAAGCCGGCATATGTTCTCCCTAATATGCGGATGCTAGGGAGAAGATGGGGCATAAGAGGGTCCCCAGATGAAAAGGAGAGATCCTCGATAAGCAAAGAAGTTGTTTTAACTGAAGGGATTGGACCGGGGGGGGGGGGGAGAGCACCCTAAGGCACATGATGTACTTACACAATTATATCAAGATCACTCACTGAACTGAACTTGAGAGGGAGAGAGGGCGAGGGAGCGGGGTGGGAATTGGGGAAAGGGTCAGATGAGAAATGTGTGCACATTTGTCTATATCAATTTGTACCTAACAAAAATTTATATATACAAAGCACGAATTATTACAATAAAAAATAAAATAAAATAATAAAAAAAATAAAAAATAAAAAATAAAATAAAATATAAGCCGGACATGGTGGCGCATGCTTGTAATCCCCGCATTCGGGAGGCTGAGACCAGAGGATCCGGGTTCGCGGCCAGCCTCAGCTACCTAGTGAGGCACTCTGCAACTTAGTGAGACTCGGTTTCAAAATAAAGAATAAAAAATAGGGCTGGGGGTGTAGCTCGGAGGTAGAAAGCCCCTGAGTTCAATCCCCAGCACCGCAAAAAAATTAAAAAAAAATAAAAAAAAAAATAAAATATAAAACAAGGCTGGGGATGTGGCTTGTAGGTAGAATGCCCCTGGGTTCAATCCCCAGTAGCAACAACAACAACAAAAGACATCATAACCACTCAAGAGCAGTGAGAGGGAAGAATTAGGTTAGGCCTAGAGGAAATAAGCCTTGCTAGTTCTCGATAATCTCGTGTCAGTTGGTATAAGAAGTGATAATTGCAATTTAATTTTAATTATTTTTGTACAATTACAAAATTAATGCAGTTGACTAAAGAGCAATGCTATTTTTCTCTTGAGTTGCTTTCCAAACTTTAATTTGTGCTACTGCAGCTATAATAAATTACCACAAATTTAGTGAATTAAAACAATACAAATGTATTATTTTAGAATTCTGTAGGCCACAAGTCCAAAACATGTCTGATCTGGAAAATCAAGGTGTCAGCAGGGTGGCCTTCCTTTCTGGAGACTCTCAGAGAGATCCCATTTCTTTACCTTTTCCAGCTTCTAAAGCTGCCCTTATGTGGCCCTCTTCCTTTATCTTCCACAAGGCATATGTTTGGCCCAGCTTCCACATCTCTTTCTCTGATTCCCCTCTGCTTCCATCTTTCACTTTTAAAGATTTTAAAGTTCACTTTGGACACATCCACACAATGGAGGTCAGTCTCCCTAATTTAAAGTCATCTATTAGCCACATTAATTCTACCTATGATTTTAGTTCTCTTTTGTCATGTGACCTAACATATTTACAGGTCCTGGGGATTAGGACACTCAAAAGGTGGACATCTATGGGGTACCATTATTCTGCCTACACCGAGAAATACTTAAGTAAATTGGGTCAGTTTATAGATTCACACAGCAAAACATAAAACCTTGAGGATTGTCTTCAGATTACAGTGTGACTAAATGGATTGTATAGGCCATTCACTAATTTGATCAAATGCTACAGCTGAAATAGTCATCTTAATGTTGACATTCACTTAATGTATATTATGGAACGATTTTTAATATTCCATAGAAAATCACCTTTCAATTTTGGAGACAATATAAAGTATCTTTTTTCTATCTTAAGTATATATATATATATTAAACTAAATACAATATATTATATTAAACTATATATAATATATATTATATTAAGCTACATATAATATATATCTAACCATTATAACATATATTTTATATTAAACTATAATATGAATAAGTATATATTATATATAATAATAAAGCAGTATTTCAATAATGAAAAATCAATTTTCTTTTTCCCTATACCTTCTCCAAATGTCTATAGACTCCGATGGAGAGAAATGAGGAGCTTATGGAAGAAAAGAGAGGACTCCTTCACCAAGAAAAAGAAAAATGGGAGAGAGAAAAATTAGCTTAAGAAATATGTGCTTTGCCATTCATAGCTTGGGCCTGGTAGAGATCTTGTTATAGTATTTTGTATACTTTTGCTATGTGATGGCTCAAAAAATTCATTTCTAATGCTATGAATAATAATCACTCATTTTGCAGCTATAATTCATGAAACAAAGTGCTAAATTCTAGGATTATAAATAGAAATACAACAGTATAAAGGCATAAGAACATATCATTTCAATACAATAGGATAGAATAGTAAGAGAGAAATCTGTGGATTATTAACCTCATACTAAGAAAAGGCATCTAACCCGACCTTGAAAAGAAAAATAAAACAAAACCACAACACAAACAATTTAGGAATGATTTTCTAGCAGATAGATGCCTAAGCTGAGTTCCAAACCATAGGGAAGGATTGGTGAGGCAGAGGGAAGCAGGCATGCCAAATTCAAGAAAAACCATGCATGGACAAACACCAGAAATGTTAGTGAGCCCTGTGTGTGCCAGGGACTCACTGAAAGCACCCTGGAGAGCACTGAAAGGGAAGGCAGGCACAGATAATACAAGTGCTTGTGCTTGTTAGATACTGTAGGTAACTCCACTTTTTTTGCTAACTTGGGATGTCCATTGGGAAGGATGCTGAGAGGACACAGGAAGAGGAGACGTGTGTGCTTGATAGCCATTCATGGCATAGTCTTGAAAGATGGAAAGTGACGGGTGAGAGTGAGTTCTCACACACATGCCCAATGTGAACAGGTTTGTTGCTCCTGTAGGATGGGCTTGGGAGCCCGCCCCAGAATCATTTCAACTGGGGACTGACAGGAGCTTCTCTGTGTATAGACACACAAACACACACACACACACACACACACATACACACACACACACACACCAACTTATGGATCATGACTTAGGACTCTCCCCAGTTTATGATGGTATTATGTTTTGATAAACCCTTCATATGTTAATAACATAATTCCAAAATGTATTTCATATACGTAATCTACTGAACATCATAGCTTAGCCATGCAATGCACTGTATACAGCTATTTTCCTTCCTGCTCATGAGGCTGATGGGGAGCTGGTTCTCACTGCCACTGCTCAGCATCAAGAGAAAGCATCATACAGCCTACGGCTAGCCCAGAAAATGGTTGAAATTCAAAATTCAACGTATGATTTCTCCTGAATGCCTATCATTTTCACAACATCAGGAAATCATAAATCAAGCCATTATAAATCATACAATCATATAATCATACATTTCTGAATGTGTGTGTATTATAGTAGTCCCTCAAAGAGATGTGGAATGATCTATGAATCTGATCATTGTAATCCTAACAAAACACCTGCCATAAGTATTTCTTATTCATGAAGACATTATTTATTAAAACATTCTTGATTTGCTTGAAATTAATACATAATTTGAAAAAATGAACTAAGAGAAGAAACAAATATAACAAAGTTAGTTTTCTTTTTAACTAAAATTTATCCTATAAGATAGACTTCTTGAAACATGAGAGTTACACAAAATATGTGTGTGTGTGTGTGTGTGTGTGTGCACGTGTGTGTGTGTTTGTGTGGTAATGGGATAGAATCCAGGGGTACTTCTGAGATACACCACCAGCCCTATTTTTTTATTTTTAAATAGGGTCTTACTAAGTTGCTAAAGGCCTCATTAAGTTGCTGAGGCTGGCCTAGAACCTGCAATCCTCCTGCATCAACTTCCCAAGTACTGGGCAAAATGATTTTTAATATATACCCAGAGCTGATATACTGTCACACTCTCAGTTTTCTATCTTATATTTTCAAGAGTTTATGCTTTTATTAATCTATAACATCAATATTAATAGTATCTCAATCTGATCCTATTATTCACTGTTTGAATCATTGACTTTTTATTTCATGAGAATTCTTGGATGTATTATTCAGACCTGGGTAATTGTACTTGTTGTACAAATAGTTTTATTTCATTATAAAAGGAAGGTGTTTAAAATTCAAATATTTGGCTTTTATCCTTGAACCATATTTTAGAAAGAAAATTCAGTCTTCAGAGTAAAACTTATCAGAAAAAATAGAGCTGTTTCTACAAGTCGCTTTCAAATAGAAAAATAACACTTTAATTATTTTACTCAAGAATATACCTTTTCAATAAAAAATTTGAGCAAAAGCTTGGTCAGTCTTTCATATTCATAGTCACCATTAGATTATCTGAGTGTTATTAAACAGATACACTTGCCTACAGAATGTTTCACTTAAATGTCACCATGAAAGAGAACCAAAGCATTCTTCTTCCTTTATTTTCTAAAAAATAAATATATTCTTTTTCACACATACACACACACACACACACACGAAGAGGTCACTGGTTAAGATTTCCCAAATATTCTTTATATCTGTTAGATTTGAGATTTCTCTATCCCTCATCTCCATACATGGTGAATTCTTAATCATTTAGAAAATTCAAACCAAATACCATATCCTGTAGGAAGCCTTCCCAGAAAACCCCAATGGAACCATTCACTTTCCTATATATACTATCCTTGTTCCTTATACATGTTTTTGTTTTTCCTCTATCTTGTCACTTAGTGTTTATTTTACTAGAAATAAGCTTTTTTTCCCTTGGGTAGAGACAAGGTGTTTTTTCACTAGTCCATTTCTAGAATCAAATCTATCCCAATTTCCAATTAAAAAAAACTACAATGTGTTCAATAACTCATTTATTCAAATGTCCAGGAAAGAAAGGAGATCTACAAGGTCATGGTTATGCTCTGTTTTCTTCTCTTTTTTTTTTCTCTCTCTAGTACTTCTCTTAACCATCTCTACAATAAAGCAAGTTAGGAAGTTTGGGCACTGTACAAGGCACTTAGGGTACTAGGGTGGCCAAGTCAAAACACTACAGACTGACTGGAAGCTTCAACAACATGCAATTTCATAAACTAGAAGTCCAAGATAAAGTTTCAGCAGGTTTGATTTCTCCTGAGTCCCATCTCCTTGGCCATTACATAATTAAGCTGTTTGGTCCCTGTGACCAAAATACCTGACAAGAACAACTTACAACTTAGAGGAGGAAAGGTTCATTTGGCTCACAGTTTCAGAGATTCAGTCCATGGCTGGCCAGCTTCAAGGCAGAAACACCGTGGTGGCAGGGCATGGCAGAAGAAAGATAGTCAGCTCATGACAGCCAGGAAGGAGAGAGGGAGAAAAAGATGGAGAGGGAGAAAGAGAGAGGAAGAGACTAGGGACAGATATAGTCCTCAAGGCCATGCCCCCAGTGAACCTCCTCTTCCAGCTGTGCCCCACCTCTGAACCTTACTGCTCTGAGGACCAGGCTTCAAAATGTCAGCTTTTGGAGGATTATTCCAGATCTGAACCAGTATAGCTGCCTTCTTACTGTTCCTTCAAAGGTGGCCTTTTCTCTGTGTGGTTGTATTTCTAGTGTCTTTTCCTCTTATTGTAAGAACATTGGTTCCATGGATTAGAGCTCCACCCATATGATCTCACTTTAACCTTAATTATCTCTTTAAAGGCCCTGTCTTCAAATAAAATTATACTGAAGCTTAAGTATTAACATATAAATTTTAGGGAGAGTCACAATTCAGTCATTGCAGGCACATCTGAAATATTTGAAGAAATTAAACTTCCCCTTTCTTTTCTCCACCCACCCTTGTTGTCATCATTGAAAGGTGACAGAAAAGGAGGAGAAAGATGAAGTGTTGCTTAACTTAGTCACGCAGGTGAAAGGTAGTTCTATAATTTCAAATATGGAGGAAACATAGGAGGTAAATGATGTGTGGAAAAAAGGAACAAGAAATTGGGAACATAGAGTAGCGAGCTTCTGGGAAATATATCATGACAAAAAGGGAATTGATTTTACAGGTTTGGAATTCAGTAGGTGCAAGATTTGAAAAACTGATTATTTAAACCTTTATAAAGATAAGGTGTTTTGCTAAGCAAAGAAAACACTGATAAGGACCTTAGGAGAAACCATCATTTAGCAGAAAAGCAGAAAAAAAAAATATGAATCACACAAAAGAGATTTCAACAAGTACTCAAGTGTGAAAATAGATGACTTAAAAGCAGTCATATCAATAAACTTTGAAAATCATGTTGACATCTATTGTATTAAAATAAAACTAAAAATAATACTGCTGAATTTTACTGTCTCAAATTTAACTTGAGTAAGAATAAAAATAATTCTGTTTGAAAAGAAAATGGTGACATGCTATTACATCATTATTTTGAAATATGTATAATGCAGACTTGGCTTCTGGAAACAGTTACTCAGAAAATGAATTTTTTATGTATTCATCATTCTTAAAGTAGGTAAGTCTTTCTTGCAGTTTTATTACTAATAGGAAGTTTAACCATTCTTGGTATTTCTAGTAATCTGTCTGTATTTCTTTTTATAGATACATAATGAACTCCAGGTACTCTTATCTATAACAGAGCAGAGTCCTTCTCTCTGAGCTTTTAGAAAATGTGAAATTACATCTCTCTGATAACTCCCTCCCCTCCCTCCCTACACACACACACACACACACACACACACACACACACACACACACACACACTTTGCTTTACTGTTATTTCCATCAGAAACACTAGGAAGTAAAGATATTTAGGGACTTCAGTTCTCATGTTGAAGAGTAGAATCAGATCAACCATCCCATGGATAACAATAAAAGCTAAACAAGATTTTAAAAAATGTAAATATCTGTTTGTGGGATTTAGAGAGTAGAAGAAATCCAGCAGAATTTGAAGGAGAGTTAAAACTTCATGAAAGAAAACAGAATGTGTCTTTCATTTCTTGCAGTTTAAAGCTGAGGGAGGGAGACCCCAGCTGTAGCAAGACCCTGGACAGCTAAATCTGTGATAGAATGTCCACTATCTGCTGTGAGGAACCAGAGTATGGAGCCTAGGGCCACCATGGCAAGTGAAAAGTGAGGAGGGATTCCAGAAGGGGAAGGCCAATAGCAGGGGAATTCCAACTTCTGTGTTCAAACTTTGCCCAAGAGATTCCCGAACCAAGAATGTTTGAGAGAGACTCCAAATACCTAAGTTAAGGTCCAGAGAGCCGAGTAGAGTTGTAAGCTATTGCAATTTAACATTCATCAACTTAATTAGCTATTAAAGCACAAAATGAAAACTTGTCCAGGAAATTTAACAGATTATAGAGTCTCCAAAACACAATATCCACGACAAACAGGGCATAACCTAAAAAGCCAAAGGAACAATTCAATCTCAAGAGAAAAAACAATCAGCAAAGGCCAATTCTGAGATGAGCCAGGGTTTGGAGTTCAGGACACAAGGCTTTTAAAGCAGCTTTTATGATATGCTTGAGTGTTTCTTACTTTTAAGTGTTGGTAATAAAAGGAAAATGAGAAAAATTTCAACCCAGAAATATGACTACTCAAAGGAAATTTGAGAGAGAACCAGGCAGAAAATTTTATAACTGAAAAACATAATAACTATAATTTTAAAAAATAACTGGGTGTGCTTAATAGCAGAATGGAAATAATATAAAAAAGGGTTGATAAACTTGAATACAGATTAACAGACATTACTCAATTTTAAAAGGAGATAAAAAAGATTGAAAACTATAGAGCCTCGAAAATCTTGTGAGGGTATATAAAAATTCTAGTATTCTTATCAGACTTACAGAAAAAGAAACAGATAGTAGATATGAGGAAAAATGTGAGGAAATTATGGCTTAAATCTGGTGAAAGTCAAAATTTTACATATTCAAAGAAACTTGGTAACACCCGTCTAAGCACACCATCACTAGACA
Organism: Graphiurus murinus; assembly: GCA_004027655.1. Classification (NCBI taxonomy): domain Eukaryota; kingdom Metazoa; phylum Chordata; class Mammalia; order Rodentia; family Gliridae; genus Graphiurus; species Graphiurus murinus. Next base: position 14,394 of record PVLC010032385.1, read on the forward strand.
GCTAAAAACCAAGATAAAGGGAAAATTGTGAAATCATGTAAGCCAAAGAAAAACAATCTATTACACAAAAGGGAACACAACACAAATTCATGGACAATCTTTAGAAATCTTTATGAATTTGAGAAAATAGGAAACAACGTAAAAACTACTTTAAGATGATGAAAGAGAAAATAATTGATGAACCAATATTCTATATCCGCAAAATTATCCTTGAAAAGTTAAAGTAAAGTAAATTTACTTACAGATAGCAGAAAAATAAGATAATGTGTTGTTGTGGTACATATGGTACAGAAGATGCTAAAGGGTATCTTGAGAATTAAGGAAAATTAAATGCCAGGGGAATATTTACATACTGAGGAAGGAAAAAGCAATAGAAATAATAAATATCTGAGTAAATATTAAAAATATTTTCTTTTAATTAAAATGCATATGACTATTTATATACATACAATATTTTCTCGTGGTGTTTTTATTTATTTGCGGTGAGAATTGAACTGAGGGGCATTCTATCTCCAAGCTACACCCCCAGTCCTATTTTTTATTATTTATTTTTGAAACAGGGTCTCACTAAATTTCAGAGGGCCTCACTAAGTAGCTGAGGCTGGCTGCAAACCTGAGATCCTCCTGTCTCAGCCTCCCAAGTACTGGGACTATAAGCATGCACCATCATGCCTGGCTCTTGTCTCTTGTGTTTTTAGTGTGCAAAATAGCACAAAGAAACTTTGAGGTGAAGGAAGTACACCATTTCCTGTTTGTGGTGGTTGTTTCATGGGTTTACATATATCTGTCAAAACTCAACGAATTATACATGTTAAATGTCTGCAGATTTTTAGTTCTTTCAGTTGTTTCCTATTCTTTTTTGACATGCTTCCATATATGTGGGGTTTTATTTTATTTTTTAAGTTAGCATGCAATTGTATTGAGATATTAATTATGTCTTTGTTGCATTAATCATAATAAAATATTTTAAATTAAAAATAAATGCAGTTTCTAGATACATATCTATATAATAAAGTAATTGAATAATTTATCTTGAGAGGAAGAATGATAAATTATAAACTCAATAAAATACTGACAGTTGTGTGATACTTAAATGACCTACTTCTTCGTGGGTCTTTTTGTGCAGATCCTGGAACTCTAAATGGAGAGGAAGATGCCACAAGTTTCTACTGTGGAAAAATAAATTTAAAAAAAAGTATTTTAGTTAGTCTTTCAAACATGAGTATCTTTTTAGTCGTATGATTTTAATTTAATCATCGGAAAATTAATGTATGGGTACTATTGTACTAGACACAACTGTGTAGGAGTCACTTATGACTGCTTTCATATGGAATATGAGTAAATTGGACTGATCCTATGGAAAAAAGTACCCTAAGTCCACCCATATCCACATCCAGGACCCTCGTCTGAGTGGCTGCATCTATAGTGGCTGCCTGGTCAAGGACAAGAGTGTCCTAACTGCTCTCCCATTTCCTGCTCTGTCACCCTGCACACCCCACTTCAATTCCTTCCTCATTGAGCAATCACAGAGATCTGTGCAAAGCCTGCTTAGAGTCTGAGAGTCTTCAGTGGCATTCAGTGAACCTTGAGGAACATCTACGCTCCTCACCGTTTTCCACAAGGCCCGGAATTACTTGACTCCAGCCTAGGCACACTGCCTGGGCCGCTCGCTGCCTACTGACTAGAAGTGACACTGACTCATGTTGAGTCCCAGGATCATGTCAAGCTCTTTCTTCCCTCAGGAACTTCAGGTTTGTGTTCCCTTCCCTGACCCTTTATCTTTCACACTCACCTTGCCAGTCTCAGCAAGGTCAACTTCTCTTCACTCTTCAAGAGTCACTTCAAAAGTGCGTAAAAGTGACCCTTTGAGTAAACTCTCCTAACCTGCCTTACCTTATCAGGCCTCCCGAGTAATTCATTACTACAGCATCCCATTTGCTCTTTGCTGGTATGTATCACAACCTGTAATCATAGTCATCATTTATCACAATTTTAATTATGCTCCATGTACGTATTTAGTTAGTTGCTTCTCTTCTCCCTCCCTAGAATGTAAATTCTTCATCATTGAATTTCTGACTCTAAATTAAGTGTTCGTGGAGTAAATATCTGATAAATATTGAGAGAATGCCTGGAAAAAATGAATGAGCAAATGAATAAAGTATATATTTGATCAATGGTACTTATGCACGAAATTCTAGAATTTTTCATTCATAAAATATTTGCAATGATTTCTTGTGCTAGTGTGTGTGTGCATTTGTGTGTGCGTGTGTGTATTTGTGTGTGTGTGTGTTACTGAAGATTGAACTCAAGGGTGCTCTACCTCCTATCCATACCTCCAGCCCTATTTTGATTTATGTTTTGAAACAGTGTCTCACTAATTTGTTATGGTTGGACTTGAACCTGCACTCCTCCTATCTCAGTCTCCCAAGTACTGAGATTACAGGTGTGTATCACCATGCCTGGCTTATGAAGATTTCTTATAAAGTTCTTCCCTGTTCTTATTTCAACTGCCCAAGATCTGCAAGGAATCAGAGTTGACCTGGAAAAAGTCCAGGAAAATTTTAAAGTTGCATGTGGCCAGGCAAATGCATGAGTGTCCCCTTGGAGATGATATCCTAGGATCTGGATAGCAGGACAAGAGAGTAAACACAAGCTTGGAAATGTAATATTCTCTCATGCCTTTAGAATAACTAAAATAACTTTTAATAACATTAACCTAGTCACACTTCAAGTAAAAATAAAAAAATGAAGTGTTCCATAAAAAAATTGAAACCTTCATGTTAACTGACATGCATAAAGCCTATACTTAAAGGCATTTATTTCATGGATACCCATATACATATACATATACACATATTTTTCTTTTATAGGTCTATTTTCCCCTCAAAAAGACCTTTAAAAAGACAACCACAATGTCATGTTGAGATTTATGCTCTGGCTGTTAGGTAAAGCAGAGTCTAGATAAATGACTCAGTAAATTCATGTTGTAACCACAGCTTGAAAATCTTCAGATGTGTAGGTACTACATCTTTGATGGTAGTCTCTTCTTTCTGACTTTGGTAGGAAATACATGCAAATATGTCAATTTAAAGTTCTACTGAATCACTAGTTAAAGCTGAGAAAAAATGTCATTTTGGATTGTAGTAATCAGACCTAATCCTAGAACAGAAGAGAGGAGAAATATAATACATTAAAAGAGAGAAATCTATCACTATATTCCCAGGAACTTTGAGTAGTATATTTAAAGCAAAAATTTCTAGAACATAAAATAATTTAGTATGCATTCACATATATACACTTTATATATATAAATACATATATAGATGTGTGTGTTATAAAATAAGTATATATGTTTCTGTATACATAATTTCTATTTTATTTATAATATAAAATCTATTAATCATATAATATATTATAAAATTATATGTAATATATGACATATATTATACCATGTATTATAAATATAATAATATGTGCATGTACATAAGTATATATGTATATATGTATGCATATATATATATATATATATATATATATATATATACAAACATAACTGTGTTACTAAACAATCATGTTACTTTGTAGGTTTTGTCTCCCACCCACCTCTCACATAAGGACTTTTAAATAAGATGTTATTTTGGATTCTTTAAATGGCTGACTCTCCTTCTTGCCATGTTAGAGCAGGCATAACTGGCCATGGATAGCAAAACCAAGTCTCCTCTATGGCAGGTGGCTTTTCCTGCTCACACGTGGCTCACAGATTATCACTCCTCTTCACTCTCACTCAGGCTCCATGTCCATGTGCTTCA
>PVLC010032386.1:0-18178 GCA_004027655.1 Graphiurus murinus
CTCTATTTCCAATACCACCATGGGCCCCTTGTTGGGAACCCCCATCTCAGAAGAACTCCTCCTGAAACACTTGCTGGAGAATTCTTTGTCAATACTCCCAAGAAGGAGGCCCCGCATTGTTTGCAAGTATTTTATGAATATGCATGGCATTGGCTTGCAAACTGAAAATAAAATACCTGGGACCGTGTGAAAGAGCAAATGTGTCTGGCTTTGCCTGGATGGTCTGATCCAGTAGATTGTAGCTAATTGCTAGGAATCTGCACGGTTAGCGATTTTCTTGAATCAGAGCCACACTTGGCCTCACTGATGTGCGATGGATGACAGGATAAAGGAAGAATCTTTTATTATTCATTTGTTTTTATATGCTTTTATGTGGCACATTGTAATCATGCCTCATGCTGATGTATGGCGTGATAGGAACATACATGCGTTCAGCTCTTAGAGCACTTCCCCCTGTATGAGTCTTTGAGATTGGCATTGGTAATTTTGTGTACATACATAGCAGAATTTCAACTATTTCATTCTTTAAGTCTCTGTCCCCCCATCTTCACTCCCCTAAACCCCTCCATCCCTCCACTGGAGTCTGCTCTTCTATCTTCTGATGTTACTCTTGTTTCCCAATTTCTACCTAGCTTCCACATATAAGAGAAGACAATACAACTATTTGTTTTTTGGGGTTTTTTTTTTTTGAGACTGGGCTAACCTCACTTAGCATAATATTCTTACATTCCATCCATTTTCCTGCAAATGACATAATTTTGTTCTTCTTTGTGGCCAAGTAAAATTCCATTGTGTGCATATACCACAGTTTTGTGATCCCTTCATCTGCTGATGGATGCCTAGGCTGGTTCCACAACTTGGCTATTGTGAATTGTGCTGCTATGAACATGAATATGCATGTATCTTCAACTCAAGATGGATCAAAGACCTAGAAATCAGACCAGAAACTTTGAACCTGCTAGAAGGGGGCATAGGACCAATGTTACTCTAACATATAGGTGTGACATATAGAAACTTTCTTAATAAGACCCCAAAAGCTCAGGAAATTAAAACAAGAGTTGGCCAGGCATGGTGGTACATGCCTGTCATCCCTATACTTAGGAGGCTGAGATAGGAGGATCAAAGGTTCAAGGACAGCCTCAGCAAGTAGTGAGACTGTCATCAACCTAGCAGAGACCCTGTTTCCAAATAAGAAATAAAATCAGGCTGGGGGTGTAGCTTGAAGGTAGAATGTCTCTAGGTTCCATCCCCAGTAACACACACACACACACACACACACACACACACACACACACACGAGTTAGTAAATGAGATGACATTAAATGAAAAAGTTTCTGTGCAGCAAACTAAACCCTCAATAGTCTGCAGAGAGCCTCCAGAATGGGAGATCCTTGCCACCCACCTATTGGATGAAGGACTAATATCTAAAGCACACAAGGAAGAATCTTGATTGCACTAACTGCTCTCAATTTCTCTATTATCTAGTCCTCTACCATGTGTTGATTTGTACGTTACTGTTTGATATCTAAGCTGCCTTTTTGGTAAGCCAAATCGGAGTTTTCCTGATCTCCTGATGAACCAACATGTTTTAATTTATTCCACAGGGGCTTTTCAGTAAGATTGTATGTGAGTTTATATGAGAGCAACCTTGCTCTCTTCTCTGACAATAATATTGCCCTTTTGTCCCTGCTGCTTAGTAAAATACAAGAAAGCCAAAAAAAAAAAAATGGGCAACAGAAATTTCCTAAACTTAACACAGATGGATCAAAGATGGAAATCATTAGCATACTGAAATTGAGGAATCTTTCATTGGCATTCAACAGTCTTTGGAAGGAAGCCAGGCAAGTCCTGGTTCAACTGAGAAGAAAATGAACAAGTTTTTTTTTTTTTTTAAAGAAGTGCTCTCATTAAAAAATCCAGCCTGAAAATTGAGGCATCATTAGGCAATTTAAAATAACTTTCTTAGTGAAAAATTTTTTTTTCTTGCAGTTGGCATAGTTTTTGCATACCTTCACAATGTTTAGTTTCTGAACACATTCTTGGGGGCCTGTACAAAAGCAAGAGGTTGCCAATAATAGAGCAGCAACGAGAAAGCTATTTTCCACTCCATCTTTATTTGCACAAGCAGAATAACAACCATTCCCACTGTGATTAGCATCCCGGGCAGTGGTAACCTGCTCAGGAGGCCATTGTCTTTTGTGTTCCTCAGACATAAGTGGGATATTGATAACAATTTTCCAACCATAGAACTAGAGTGCTAACTTTCATGGCTGCATCTCCACCCTGAAGAGGGCTTTGTGCTTCATCTCTTACCAATTGCCGTGGTTAGATATTGGCTCTCTCCTGCAGAGCTCATGTGTTAATGTTCACAGTTGATATAATTAAGTCATGAGGGTTGTCATCTCATCAGTTGGAAAACCCATCGTAATGGATTTACTGGGTGGTCACCTAGGCAGGTGGGCGTGGCTGGAGAAGGTGGGTCCCGGGGGGTGTGACTGTAGGGACTGTGCTTGTGTCTCCGAATACTCTTGTTTGCTGGCTCTCTTTGCTTCTGGCCTCCGTGATGTGAGAGCAGAGTCCTGCTCTCTCCCTCTCTCTGCTTCCCACTGCCGTGCTCTGAGCTCTGCAGACCTGGCCTCACATGAACTGAACCCAAAATCTCCAAAATAACTGGGAGCAAATAAGTCTTTTTTTCTAAGTTGTGCGGTCAGTCTTTGGGATTATATCAGTGAGAATTTTAACGAAGACACCAATGGTTCTTGTGACTTTGAAAAGTTGCTGAGACTGGTGGTTAGTGGGAGGGTGATCTGATAGAACAAAAAGAACTGGAGAAGAATAGAGATGGCAGTTATTAGATGAGGCTATGATTGTAAGATCTTGGTTAAATATTTCTGCAACTTTCCATTTAAAAAATCAAAGAAGTAACTGTGTGTGTGTGTGTGTGTGTGTGTGTGTGTGTGTGTGTGTGTGTGTTTAAACTGTGAGCTGGGTGTGGTAGTGATTGGGAGGCTGAGACAGGAGGATCACAAGTACCTATATGACCTTATAAATGTGACCTCCAGCCCTTTCTTACTTTGAAATTAGAGCAAGGGTCATGAATGCCTCTGCTATTTGTAATTGCTTTGGGATTTTTACCTTCAGGACTTTTTCTGAAAAGTGCCTGTTTGCAACTGTTATGAAAACATAAAGAAATGTGCCTTCATATACTTATTTTCTTCTGATTCTAGTAACTGTATGGACTATGTAGTTTGCCCATTGTGGAAACAAGTTGGGTTTTTAAAGTTTTTATTTTCCCAAAGCAACATCACACTTCTGGCTTGTGAATACTTTACAGGTGAACACATCCAAAAGATGACATTTAAACGCACATGTCAGAAACAGCCAAGTCAGGGGAGATGTGAGCTCAATCTTCTCTGTATTTCCTTCCAGATTTATCAACGATGTTGGTTAGTTTTCAAGAAAGCTTCAAGCAAGGGTCCAAAAAGACTGGAGAAATTTTCCGATGAGCGCGCTGCATATTTTAGATGTTATCATAAGGTAAGGAGCTGTTGCTGTGGTTTGAGGGAAATCTGTTTACAAGGAGGTAATGTGAATTCATTGAGTCTGAAAAGTTGTCCCAGTTATTTAACAAAGATCCTGAGAATGCTTTTCCCTTGCACATACCATCCCTACCAGTTTTCTTTTGCTAATTGTTTAAAATAATTAGATAATGTGAGGTGGTTCTTGTAGTTTCCTACTCCTTGTTAATCTTTCTCTCTCCTTAGTATAGAACCTACCAGGTCGTTATGCAAAATGGTCTATTTGAACACTGGACCCCGCTCCCAACATCAAGTCCCTTGAGGGTCAGGACAGGATCCCTTTGTGCCTAACACAGTACAGGATGCAGAGTACCTCAGGTGATGTGTGGGGTGGATGAGGAGAGGAGAGAAGAGAAGGAGCAAAAGACAGATGACTCATGGAAGAGGACCAAGTTCTACCCATTAGTTGTTTTTTTTTTAAAGGTTGATGGCTAAATTTAATTCAGGCTTGTCATCTTTTATTGTGGGAATTTGTTGCTAAAAGTAATAAGTATGGGTTAAAATATTGTCCTTGAGGAGTAGAACATAAAGGAAAATACAAGAGGTACTCTTTGGGTTCATGAGTTAGAGAAGTCCTTTCTTCTACACGACAGTGTTTTTCTTGGTTCTTGTTGAAGCTAGCCTCTGTATCTTCTCTTCCCGTGACACTGTGTAATATTGCATGGCTGGCCCTCATCCACGGCACCGATTACCCTCGTATTGAGAAAATATTACTCTTTAGTCTGCAGAGGACCTCTGCTTATTTTAATGATAAAATGTTTAAATTTTGTTTCTCCGTTTTGAAGATTCTTTAGTCCTTAGTTGGCGAGAAGTCACTGGGGCTGGGCATCTTTGCTGTTTAAAATCTCCTGTGAAGCCAGTAGATCTGTGAGCAGGGATGCTTGGCTGGGTGGGGGAAGGGAACAGGCTTTCCTTTTGTTTTAAGTTCTTTAGGTGTATTGATGACATCTTATAAAGAGCCGACACTTTTTATTAATACAATGATGAAAAGCAGTAAGGAAGTTGTTTTTGGTGTGTGTGTGTGTGTGTGTTTGGAACCCAGGTCCTGATGTACACTAAGCCCAGCACTTTGTAGCTATAGAGTGAACTATAGCTCTAGCCCTGTATACTTTAGCAAATCAGAGAAATAAAAAGCATGCCATGGTTTAGCCATGTCTGTCCATCTATAAGGGAAGAAAGGACAAGCGACAAGGCTTTGAGACAAGAGGGGAAGAGGGTCAAAGGTGGCATCTTCCATGTGTTTCATTTTCTAAGAAGCAATGGCTTTAGCCCCTCCCTAGACTTCTTTCTCTCCATAAGAGAACCCAGCTACACCTCTTTATGAGTCCTGATTTCCTCTACCCCCTATCTTCCCACACCAGATGTTTCCACATTCAAATAAGAGGTTTGTGTGTGTGTGTGTGTGTGTGTGTGTGCGCGCGCGCGCGCACTCAGGATTGCTTCTATTTCTATTTCTTAGGAGCAATGCTCCACAAAGCCAGTGAGCCCTTGCAAACAGTCTCGAGCCAAGCTCTCCATTTCGGTTGTGCTCTAGACTACTGGTGTCTGGCCACGTTAGGCCAGCTGTCTTGTGTGCCAGTGATGTCACCTGTACCCAGCATGTCACCTGATAACAAGAGGGAAAAACGATGCTAGATAGCAATGACTTGCTCTATTTGTGACTGAGACAACCTTGCCTTCAAAGGGAGCTCCAAATGCCCACGGTGTGTTTGGCTCATCTTTTGGTCGCTGGAAGCTATAGCTGCCCTTCACCTCTTCTCTTGAGAACCTCAGTCCATCGATGACTTTTCATTCACCATCACACCCTTGCATTATCTGCTCATGGCATGTGGTCCCTGACACCCCTGCGTCCTTCCTTGTTTGGGTAGAGTTCCAAATAGATTGAGAAATAACCCATTCTTTTTTTAAAAAATATACTTGTACTGGTGCATTATAGTATCACCTCCCAATGAAGTTCAGAGTGCTGGGGACATACATGCACACAGTACTTGATGAGCTTTCCCCCGGCTCCCTCCCCTTCCCCATACATGACTGAGATTGAATTGATAATTTCACATATGTGCATAAGATCACATATGTGAGTGTTTCTTTCATTGATTCTCCCTAACATCACCCTCCCCTAACCCCCTCCATCGCTCCCCTGGCGTTTCCCCTCCGTTCTCTAAAGCCCCTCTGGTATCCTGATTACTGTCTGGCTTCCACACATGAGAGCAAACACGTGACCCTTCCCTTCCTGTGACTGGCGCATCTCAGTTAACATACTGTTCTCTAGGTCCTTCCATGCTCTGGCAAATGACATGGCTTTGTTCTTCTTAATTGCCGAGTACAATTCCATTGTGTGAATATCCTACAATTTTGTAATCCATTCATGTATTAATGGACCCCTAGGGTACAGAAACAACCCGTTCTTCACGATTCCCTATAACTACCTTGGCTAGAGAGAAATCGAGAAGAAGAGACTTCAGCCAAAGGAGGAGAGTCCAGCGGAATGGGGGAGGGGCTTGGGGGAGGGAGATAGGAGTGGGGGATGGAGACTCGATGGAGGAAACAGCTGAAATGATGCTACATACAAATCTGAGGCTGTCAACACTGATCTCAGTAGCATGTACAGGAAAGAGGAGAGAGCAGGGGGTCCGGGGGGAAAGACACCAAGTGCTGTGTGCGCATGCGTGTTCACCACTCTGCCCCACGTTAGGACTTACAACTACAGTGCACTGATGGAAGTACATTACATATAGCAAAGAGGAAAATAAAGCAATGGATTCTTTTTTGCTGACAGCCCTAGCGCATCTAAGACGTAGTGAGGACTGCTCTACAGGAATCTCGAGCCCAGCCCGTCAGCCCGTGGCACTGGCTCTTGTCTTCCCATCTTGTGGAGACTGAACACTACCCAGCACCTAAGCTGCTAAATTGCTTGAGGCTGGTCTTAGCAAGGCCCTCCACACCTTAGTGAGGCCCTGTTTCCAAATAAAACATAAAATAGCACTGTCCTCGAACCTGCCATCCTCCTGTCTCAGCCTCCCAAGCACTGAGATTGCAAGTATGCACCACCACTCCCAGGAACATCCATCCGTCCATCCATCCATCCATCCATCCATCCATCCATCCATCCATCCATTTATTGAACCCAGGGGCATTCTACCTCCGAGCTACATTCCCAGTCTTTTTTATTTATTTATTTTGAAGCAGGGTCTAGTTAAATTGCTGAGGCTGACCTCGAAACCTGCGATCCTCCTGTCTCAGCCTTTCAAAGACTGGGATTACAAGCGTGCACCACCGCACCCAGCTAATGTGACATCCTTTTAATTAGCTGGCCAGAAGTCTGTACCCAGGACATCTGAAACCAGGAAAAGGAATTCTCTTTCAAATGCAATGGGGAACATTGTGACGGGACTGAGAAGTTTTAAGAGGACAGGTTCAAACACAGAACCAAAGCTGGTTGAAAAAAATAAAAATCTCCCTCGACTATGAAAGGAATAAGGAGAAGCTGAGGACGCACTCTCCCTATCTCAGATTTCTACCTGCTGGCTTTGGAATTTAATATGCAAATCCCTGGGGAACTTGGCAAGCCACATTCTCTTTCATCTGTAATAATCATTAACCCAAGTTCAAAGCCTTAGAATGGGGGCGGCATTATCTACATTAAGCCTCCAAGCCCTCGATGAGTTCTGTGGCCAATTCAGCTTCCTTCCTCTTTCAGATCTGATGCGTTCAGTAGGAATCTCTCGAGGGCATATAAGAAGCCGCAGTAATTCCGAGATATGCATTTTTTATCTAAATGCTGTGTAATTTATGAATCTTGATAATAAAGTGCCAAGGTTATAAGTAGCACACCGTGACCAGATTCCAGAGGCCGTTCCGATGTAAATAAAGCAATTTCCAAAAGAAACGAGGAAAGAAAGGCACATTCTGCTCTTTGATAAATACAGAGGTGACATGGTATATTGGTATATGTGAACACCTCCCTAGGAAATCCATAGTATTTGGGAGGACAGATTTCATTGTTCAAGATAGTATTTGAAAAAGATGCCAGCTTTACATCTCTGAATCGTTTTAGAAGTTTTAACACAAGAAACTGACTGTAGGTTTTTTTTGAAACTGGGAATTGAGAGGAGCATTCTACCTCTGAGCTACATCCCTAGCTTTTTTTTTAAATTTAATTTTAATTTTATTCAAATTTTGAAACAAGGTCTTGCTCAGTTGTTGAGGCTGGCCTCAAACCTGTGATCCTCCTGTCTCAGCCTCCTGAGTACTAGGATTATAAGTGTGCACCACCATGCGTGGTTTTGACTGTAGACTTTTAAAACTTGGTGCTGTAGACTTTTAAAACTTTAGCTACTGAGGATGTAGCTAAAGGTGATCTCATGCAAAAATTGGGAAATAAATATATGAATAAAGCATTCACAGAACAATTCACGTTTCATTTCTTTAGCCTCCAGCATGAGGCGCCCCTCCAGCACCCAAGCTGTCAGAGATGTCCGTGAATTTGATGAACTATAATTGCGATAACATTAAGACTCCAGTGACTTTAAATATAGTTCCTGACCTTCTTGTTAAAGGTTAAATGCCTATTTTCATTCAGGAAATAAGATTGCTCACATTAACCAAAGGGATTGAGAATTTCCTTGCATAATTCTGGGACAAAAAAAAAAAATCTAAGAGAGAGCCAGACATGGTGGTGCATACCTGTAATTCCACTACTTGATTTGGGCATGGTGGCACACACTTGTAATCCCAGGACTTGGGAGGCTGAGACAGGAGGATCGCAGGTTCGAGGCCAGCCTCAGCTACTTAGTGAGGCCCTCCGCAACTTAGTGAGACCCTGTTTCAAAATAAAGAATAAAAAATAGGGCTGGGGCTGTAGCTAGCTCAGAGATAGAATGTCCTGGGTTCAATCCCCAGTTCTGCAAAAAAACAAAAAACAAAAAACAAAACCAGGTTCCAGGACAGCCTCAGCAATGTATATCCTAGTGAGACCCAGTTGCAATAAAATAAAATAAAATAATAAAATAAAATAAAATAGGGCTGGGGGGTGTAGCTCAGAGGTAGAATGCCTCTGGGTTTCATCCCCAGTGCCACAAAAGAAAAAAAATTCTTAGTGGAAGGAAGGTGGTCTCCTGATTTCTAAACCAAGGCAAATGGAGTGACGTCCATGCCACTCCTCTCCGAGCTTGGATGCTCTTTCATTCCTGGCCCATGTTGCAATAATTCATCAATCTTTCAACCACTCTCTCATCTTCCCTGCGAATCTCCGTGACCCACCCTGAGTTACTTCATCGCAGGGACTATTTTGCACGAGCGACCTTGTTCCCCGGGTGGAAGTGACCTCTATCCAGGATGACTGGCTTCCTGACTGGTGCCACCTCCTGCGTGAGACCCTTCCTCCTGGGGAACGCCTGTCTGATTCCTAGTGGGACTTGAGCCAGCCAACATAAAGACCTCAGCGGCAAGGTGTGCTCCCGTGACTAACTCCTGGTTTCGGAGGGTTAGCATGGAAGATGGCAGCCCTTCTCCTTCTCTTACCTGCTGATTAGAAAATAGGTGATAGCCATCTTGGCCCATGATGCTGAGACTCTCATGGCTTGAGGATGTCATGTGGATCATGCTCGTCAAAGGGACCCTAGGGCTGGGCATCCAGGCTGCTCCATGCTCCCCCATACTGGAGATCCAGGTCGGCCCCAGATGCTCTACCTCTGGATTTCTTTATAATGCAGAATAACCAGTTTATTTTAATTTTATTTCATGTATTTATTTATTTTTGCAGTATTGGGGATTGAATCCAGGAGCATTCCTACCTCCGACCTACACCTCCAGCCCTATTTTTTATTCTTTCTTTTTGAAACAGGGTCTCACTAAATTGAGGAGGGCCTCACTAAGTAGCTGAGGCTGGCCTCGAATCTGCGATCCTCTTGTCACAGCCTCCCAAGTACTGGGATGACAAGCGTGCACCACCATGCCTGGCTGCAGAATAATCTTCTATCTCCTTTAAGCCTTTTGGATTGTCTCTCATGTAAAGTAGATCTGAATCCTAACTATTAGAGATATAAGAACCTTTCCTTATCCTGCCGTGCACTCTGGGTAGGGAGTTCTGTTACTTACTTTCGGGGTGTCCTGATATGATTGTTGTCTGGTGGATTTTGAATCCCCTGAAGATAAGAACCATGCTTTCTTCATCTCTGCATCCTAGTAGCTCAGCAGTGTGGGGCACAGGTGACGTTCTTTGGATCCCAAGGACACTTAGCATGCCTGGGGAGTGATTTGGGTCTTAGGTATACTGGATAGCAGTGTGGAAATTCAGGTCCACTGAGAATAAAAAGGGCTGAGAAAATCATGCGCCAAAGTTTCTGTTCTCTGAGCTTGTGCATAGTCTTGTCATGTGACAAGCACTGTTTAAGAATGGAGACATCCCCATCATACTTTTACAAGCAACTGCTCAACTGTGAGACTAGCTGTATACTATTTTATATTTCCACGCACAATGTAGGAGTGATCTAGTTTCTCTCCTAGTTTTATTTTAGTCACTCTGATAGTGAGATCTCATTGTGGTTTTATTTAGTGAACAATTTTTATATGTCTTCTGTGAAATGGCTCTATGTATTTTACCTTTTTCATTTTACTGTTTTTTTTCTAGATTATAGGTGTTTTTCAAGTATGTTATTGCAAATATTTTTTCCTTACGTGTGACTTTTCTTTTTATTCTTTTATCAGGATGTTTTTTAGAGAAAAAGTCTTAATTTTGATGATGTCCCCTTTACAAATCTTTAGTTTTAAGATCTCTTATATCCTGAAGATTTCTCCTTGTCTTTTTCTAATTTACAGTTAAGTCCCCGATTGGCTTTGAGTTTCATTTTTATATAGGTATGAGAAGTAAGTTGAGTTTCATTTGGATTGACCTGGGGTTGTCTGATTATTTCAGTACCATTTGTTGAAAAATATTTTTTTCCCATTACAAAGATGTTTTTTCATCTTTGTAAAAATTACTTAGGTATCTTTGTGCAGATCTATTTGTGGATTCTTTCTTTTTTCCATTGATCTATGTATCTATCTCCCTGCTGGTATCATATCTTCTTCATTACTGTAGCTATAAAATAATCATTGATATTGGTAGAGAGATGAATTCTACTTTGTTCTTCTTTTCAGGGTTGTTTTAGTTATTCTAGTGCCTATACCTTTCTATATAAGTTTTAAATTAAGCTTGTCTATGTTTTTTTGTTTAAAAAAAAAACCTTGATGGGTTTTTGGAAAGGATTATAGTAAACCTGTAGATCAAATTTTGGGAGAACTAGTGTCTTTTTTATGTTGAGTCCATCCATAAACATGGTACGATTCTCTAATTGTTCGAGAATTCTTTGATTTACTTCATCCACATCTTGTAATGTTCCTTACATCCCATACATAAGTTTATACTTGATTATCTCATTTAATTGGAATTAAATATAAAGTCCATTTGAATAAAATACTTGTATGAAACAGTCATTTGTGGCTTAAAATTCAATAAAGCAGTAATCTATTTTAAATGGTTTTCTTTCCTACCCCCAAATTATTTGACTAATCATTATAAATGATTCATTTTCTTGCATCTTGGCAAGAGAGTCAAGTTTTTTAGGGTTCTTAGAGATTTAATATTTAGTCTATGGCTAATCTATTAGTTAGTTTGCCTTAGTTATATTCTTAAAAAATATACCTTACATATAACAAGATAAGAAAAACATTATCTAGGAAGTTCACTAACTCTAGATGCTTTTGTCTTACACTAGTTTCTTTTTTAATTACATGAACTTGTTAATAGCATGTATCTCTAGGATTTAATGTATCTGATTTTATGTGCACATGTGAACGCTTGAATATAATCCAAGTACACACAGATAATCCTTGTAAATGAAGCCAAAAGAAAAAGGTTGGTTTTCTCTAGCCGGTGAAATGTTAATCAAATAGTTTTGGGGTTTGGGGAAACACTGCAAACCGAAACTAGCCCAAAGAGTCATTCCCAAGAGAGTTATGTTGACAAAGAATTCTTAGCTCATTAAACTTTTTTCCCATATATTTCTTATTTTTCTCCTCTTCACAGTTCTTATTTAAATTACAGAAATCACACACATTCCTTGTGAAAAGTTAAGCAATTCTGAAATGTGTGTAATAAAGTGAAAGATAACTCTGGTATTGGGTCCTAGTCTGTCTTCAGAAAAAAAAAATACAAATAGATTAATATATACTTTCCAGAGTTTTTATTTTTACTTATTTATTTTTTCTATGTGTGGTAATAGGGATGGAACTTAGGGGCATTCTACCTCTGAGCAACACCGCATCCCTATTTTATTCTTTTTATTTTGCAACAGGGTCTCACTATGTTGCGGAGGACCTCACAAAGTTTCTGAGGCTGGCCTTGAACCTGCGATCTTGATCCTTCTGTCTCAGCCTCCCAAGTACTGGGATTACAAGCATGTTTCAACAAGGTCGGCTTTTATCAGAGTTTTTATTCTCTCTACACAATTAGAAACAGATTCTCATACATATGTAGGTTATATATTTAAAGCAAAAGTGGAATAATTTATTACATATTGTATTTAAGGAGATCGTAAGTTCAGGATACTCTTGGTGAGTCTGTGGTTCATGCATAAATTTTATCTATCTATCTATCTATCTATCTATCTATCTATCTATCTATCTATCTATACTAGGGATTGAACCCAGGGCCATTCTACCTCTGAGCTATACCTTCAGCTCTATTTTATATTTTTATTTTGAAACAAGGTTTCACTAAGTTGCTGAGGCTGTCCTCAAACCTATGATTCTCTTGTCTCAGCCTACCAAGTACTGGGATTACAAGCATGCACCACTATACCCAGCTCATGCATAAATTTTAGAGGCAATTCCTTTGGCATTCAAGTATTCTGGATTTTTTGAGAAATTATATAGCCATGTTAATTATAACTAGTCTCCTTTCTCCCTCATTTTAACTGTAACTATAAGTCAATAAATAATGACTAAATTTCATGACTTAATGGCTACAGAATACCCTTTACTACCAGTACCCAATAATCTATTTTAAGCATACCCAAATTACATAAAAGGTTTCCTTTTTTTTTTTTTTTTTTTTTTTTTTGCTAACAGAAATCATATTATAGTGAAGATCTTGTGTGTATCTGTCTTTATGCTAAAAACATGCTAACGTTTTTGGACGATAGGCTTTGAAGTGAGATTATCAGGTAAAATGCCACACCTTTAAATGTTTGATAACTATTTGCAGATTGGTTTTAGAAAGGTTATTCAGAAGCACATACCCTTTGACAGCTTAGGAAAGTGCCCCTTGTGTTAGATTCTACTTTATAAATTTCAGATATATACTTTACATTTATGCACTTCTTTATTAAAGGAAAGAACACACACACAGACAATAAAACAAATGGATTAATTCAGATATGTCACATGTACAAGTAATGATCCACTGTTGAGGGAGACAGTCCGAATTTGTAACTCAGACAGGCCCATGTCCAATGTATTTTAAGTGACCCAGGGCGTGTCCATATTTTGGAAAATGAAATCACCTAATATAGGGGTTGGGATATGATTGTCTAGACTGGTTCTTCCTTGAGGAATCTTTTTTTTTTTTTGCGGTACTGGGGATGGAACTCAGGGGCATTCTACCTCCGAGCTATATCCCCAGCCCTATTTTTTATTCTTTATTTTGAAACTGGGTCTCACTAAGTTGCAGAGGGCCTCACTAGGTAGCTGAGGTTGGCCGCGAACCTGGATCCTCTGGTCTCAGCCTCCCGAATGCTGGTATTACAAGCGTGCGACACCACGCTCAGCTAGACTGGTTCTTTCTTGAGGAATCTTTATAAAATGTTTGCTTAAACTGCTGTGTTCAATGGCCTTTGGGGGGAGGAGACCGGAGAACACAGCGTTCGGTGTTCACAGCTTTGGTGAGAGCTGAGCTTCTCTTCCCTTGCTTGCTGGTCTCTACCTACTGGCTCTCTATTTTTAAATCATTCTTGCTTTTATAGAAAAGACAATATGAAAAAGAGTAAAAGTTTTGGAACACATTATATGAAGTCTTTTGGAATTTTTTAGTAGAAAATTCCATTAGAATACCCTGAAATTTTGAACATACTAATTATATAATAACCATCATAATTTAATTGGTTACTTGGTAAATACATTGGAAAACATTGTGGACCCAGAAATGGATTGCTTTCATATTATTATTATTATTATTATTATTATTATTATTACTATTATTATTATTATTATTATTATTATTATTATTATTATTTTTAGTGGTACTGGGGATTAGACCCAGGGCCATTCTACCTCTGAGCTTATACCTGCAGCCCTATTTTATTTTTTATTTTGAAATGGGATTTTAGTTGTGGAGCCTTGCTACGATGCTGAGGCTGGTAGTGAACCTGCGATCCTCCTGTCTTAGCCTCCCAAGTACTGGGATTCCAGGAGTGGGCCACCATGCCTGGCATACTATTTTTATTTTCAAAGACAACCCCCAAAAGGAGGCGTATTCTTCTTCATTTTTGGTAGTGTAATGGCTTTTTTTTTTTTTTTTTTAAGAATGAATTTAAAGCTTCTGTTAAGCTTTGCAATTTGCATATACACAGTGAATTGCCCACTTAATTCATTTAGTCCCACAGGGGAGAAAATGATTAGGACCAGCAGCCTACAAAGGCAAGGAGGACGATTGCCTTTTAGGTAAGCAGTCTCATTTTTGCTCGGTAAACATAAATAAATCATCATCTGTAAATTACCATCTGCAAAAGCCAGGGGAAACTGGAAATCAAATTCTTGTTTCCCTAAATGGCTTTCGACTTTGTGGCGCACCAGAAACATACCTCATATTCCCACATAATGCCGACTAATTGCATGATTCTGACAGGAATATTCCCGTTCCTCAAGAGAATATGCTTTTAAAAATCTGATTGTATTAATTTCCCCTGGAAACCCTAGAAACGTTTTCGACAGTTTCTCCATCGAGTTACAAAATAATCCATTTGGAAAATTGAATTGTGGTAATTTGCCATTGTTTTCCAAGTTGCTAATGCAAAACTGTATCGGTAGCAAATTAAACTTTTAAAGTGTGACCACTTTGTTAATTGTTGGCTGTTAAATATTTATTTCAATGAATGCTTTCATTTATGATGAATAAGACATCTGGGGTCTGGCTCTAAGCAGACACAGTGATTTCCACTCTATTTTTAGGAATTCCTAGTTGGGAGGCATACTTCAAGACTTATCCGAATTTTAGGACAGTGTTGGGTGTTTCTTTTCTCTGATGAAATCTGGGTAAATTGTGTATTTGATACTCAGAAAACTAGGAGCCAGGAACCACACAGTAAGTAAGCAGCTCTTATGTCTGTCTCTCTCTTTTCCTTCCTCTCCTTTCTAACCAAAGAGAGTCTCCATTATGTATTGCTCATCTGTCCGCTAGACTTTCTGGGTCTTATTTCTTGCCCTCAGGACCTGCTCCTGTCTTCCCCAAGCCTCAGGCCACCCAGTAGGGCCACACCAGCTGTGCATCGCCGGACTCTAGGAGGCGCTGTTCTCAAAGAGTCCACATGAGCCCGGCGTGTGATCCCACTACTCAGGAGGCTGAGACAGGAGGATGGCAGAGTCAAGACCAGCCTCTGAAACTTAGGGAGGCTCTCAGTACCTTAGCCAGATGCTGTTTCAAAATTAAATTAAATTAAATTAAATTAAATTAAAATATTAAAATAAAAATAAAATGGAGCTGGGGATGTAGCTCTGAGATAGAATGCCCCTGGATTCAATTTCATACCACCAAAAATAAAAAATAAAATAAAAAACTAAGCAAAAGACCTAGCTACATGATAGCCTCTGCTGTTTTGTCTTGAGACAGTACTACTGTAGTGTCTGTTGTGTAAGGACCTGCAGCTGTCTCGTAGACAAGGCACACAGCCCTTTTGGAAGGTCTGAGACCCTTTAGAACCTGGCAGATTATTAGGTTACTGGCTCTGTTTCTGCAGCTGTGTGGACTTGGTCTACATAATCATTCTCTACTGGAAATACTCCCAAAGACTATGTGTACATATGTGAAAATACCAACGTCAATCTCAGTACTCTCTGTATTGGGAAAGGGGGAGATGGGGAGGGGGGGGCACCAAGTGCTGTGTGCGTGTATGTCACTGTCAACGTGATTTACATTATGATGCGAGACTATAATGCAACAGGCAAAGCACATTAAACATAAATAAATAAACAAATACATAAATACTCAATCATTCTCTGGAGTCAGGCTGCCGGGGGTCCAACTCTGGCTGTGTGACTGACATCACTGTGCTTCAGTCTTCTGGCTTTTGTAGTGGACACGATGGCAGTGTCTATGTTAGGAGTTAGAGCTTTCATTTAACAAACGTTTTCAGAAAATAGACTTCCCTTGGTGCATTGGAATTCTGCGGCCACTTGAGGTTTGGAGTGACAGAAGCATCCACGCTCGCGGTACTTGGTGTGCCTTTAACACGTATTCATGGGGAAGGCGGTCTACCCGTGCGGTCATCACAGTCCTTAGCACCAGTGATTTAGTAGTAAACAAAGAAGGCAGCCCCTAACCCTGGCTCTAGAGGACGTGTGTGCAGAGAATGCAGAGTAATGTGTTGGGGAATCTGGTAAATGCTAAGGGCGAAAGTGAAGCAGGGAATGGGGGCAGCGAGTTGGGGAGGAGAGGGTCATGGTTTTCGAGAGTCCTCAGGGATGAGCAGGCAGCACGTGTGTGGCGGGAGGCAGAGTAGGAGCCAGCCAGTGTCCGATGGAGGGGAAGCACAGCAAGTGCAAAGGCCCTGGGCAACCAGTGTGCGTGTTCGGCGGGACACAAGAGACTCCGTAAATGAGGCGAAGTTGGAGGGCTTTACGAGAGGCTACCATTGGTTTTCTTTTTTTATTATTATTAATTTATTTTTTATTGTAGTAATTCGTGCAGTATAGCATACATCTTTGTTAAGTACAAGTTGTTAAGAACATATTTGCACACAATTCTCATTTGACCCCTTCCCCAATTCCCACCCCGCTCCCTTGCCCTCCCTCCACCTCAGGTTCAGTTCAGTGCAGATGCTAGGGAGAAGATGGGGCATAGGAGGGTCTCCAGATGAAAAGGAGAGATCCTCAATAAGCAAAGAAGTTGATTTAATTGTCGTGGATGCACGGGGCAGAGGGACACCCTAAGGCACATGATGTACCATTGATTTTTGAAGATGATAAAGTCAGCTTCCAGCTTCGTGTTGACTTGATCTCAGTAGAGCTGTGTCGCTTTAGTACAACGACCTCCAGCAAGCTCATGAGGGTACCGAGGCTGGGTTTGCAGAGCGGTGTGCAGGAGCTCTCTGAAAGTTCCAAGAACTGTCCAGGAGAGAAGCCGGACTTTGGGGTGCAGCCTCTTTCTCCCAGCTTCAGGAAGAGAGCCGTTTCTCTTAGAGGAACTCAGGGTGTGTGCGAGGGAAACACATGGTTGGAATTTATCTTGAGACCAGCGAATGGAAGTTGTTGGTTTTTTTTTTTTTTTTTTTCCCAGACTGATTTTCAGGCAGTGCCATCCATCCATGCTGGAGCCAAAAAAGCACACCACCGACAAAGCAGCCTTCTGTTACTTCCTGTACTGCTCCAGGAAAGGCGAGCAGGACCGCCTTCGCCATCTGCCCAGAATCTCTCTTGAAGAAGGGTGCTGCTGTGCGGGGGTGGGGGGACTTGCAGGTCCTGCTCTTACTGGGATGCAAGAGCCACCAAATGGCGTACGGAGCGGAGCATCACCTGTATCCCTTCTCAGAAGGTCTTAGAGGTGTAACCCAAGGGACACCCATATCCACCCTCGCTTGGTTATCTTAATGCCCCCAGGTCGCCTCGTCAAAAGTCAGGGTTGGGATGGCAGCCAGCTGGCTGTCCCTGCTGAAAGACAGGGATGACAATGTGAAGCCCTGTGGCACGATTCCCTTCCCCAGCTGGCGTCCTGAGAGTACAGCCGCTCACCTACATCCAAGTCAAGATGGAGGACAAGTCGGGCGCAGTGGCGCACGTTTGTAATCCCGGTACTTGGGAGGCTGAGACTGGAGGATCTGGGTTCGAGGCCAGCCTCAGCTGCTTAGTGAGGCCCTCCGCAACTCAGTGAGACCCTGTTTCAAAATAAAGAATAAAAAATTGGGCTGGGGGTGTAGCTCGGAGGTAGAATGTCCCTGAGTTCAATCCCCAGTACCTCGAGAAAAAAAAAAAAGAAGATGGAGAACAAGGGTGCCCACGTGTACAAGGGCTGTGAGGTGGGCATGTGTAGCAGCTGGGCACAGAACATTCTAGAGTGTGGAACTTGTTCACCTGATTAAATGCGGTGGTTGCACATTCTGCTGACCAAAGCCAGGGATGCAGCCAAGTTCAAAGTCATCAAGAAAGAGTTGGAAGCCGGGCGTGGTGGCGCACGCTTGTAATCCCAGCATTCGGGAGGCTGAGACCGGAGGATCCGGGTTCGAGGCCAGCCTCAGCTACCTAGTGAGGCACTCCGCAACTTAGTGAGACTCGGTTTCAAAATAAAGAATAAAAAATAGGGCTGGGGGTATAGCTCGGAGGTAGAATGCCCCTGAGTTCAATCCCCAGTA
>PVLC010032387.1:7200-18283 GCA_004027655.1 Graphiurus murinus
CAAAAAAAAAAAAAAAAAAAAAAAAAAAAAAAAAAAGAATGGAGAAGAGGGAGCCTTGCTCAGAAACCAGCTCCTCACTCCAGGGCTGGAGGGGTTACACAGATACAGGGTAGGAAGGATGCCCGAGAGGGAGAGGCTGATAAAGGGGAGGAATATTCATGTCTTTTCTGGGAACAAGTGGAGATCTTCCAGGACTCGGGGACCACTTCTTTCCCCTCCTTTCCTGGTCTGGAGTTTCTGGTGGTGGTGGCTGGCAGATGTCTTTAGTCCTGAAAGACGGGAGGGAGGATAGGAGGAGACCAGGCGAGCCTGGCCACGTTCACCCTACGTTACAGTTTTGGACACATTTCTCCAATGATCCGCAGGTCAGTGTGCGGAGCCGAACAGAGTCTGACCCACAGGTTAAGGGAGCACGGGAGACAGACAGGGTGTCAAGGCAGATGCTGAACCTTTCTATCTCGTTCCCGTCAGCCGTGGGACATCTGCAGGCCCAAGTGAAGAGGCAATGTTTTCAGCAAAAGCGGCCTTTGGGTCCCTGAAGAGTTACCTTGGCAACCGTTACCATCAGAACCCACACACTGAGGTGTGAGCCACAGCAAAGCTAGTGGGTGACTAATGGTATATTGCCCAGCTCAGTGACCTCCAAAATTAGTGGTTTTTAAGTCAACTAAGAGCAAGTGAAGCTAGAGGATTTATTTCAGTGTTTCCTCAGTAACATGAGAAGAGAAAGATGGATAGAATGCTGGTGGGAGTATTTGATCCCCACATCCACCCCTAGACGCCCCCGTCATCTGAGCCAATAAAGTCTCTTTTCTACTTAAGCTACTGAAGTCGGGTTTCTTTTTGTGTGTGTGGTCCTGGGAATCGAGCCCAGGGGTATTCTACCTCTGACCTACACCCCAGCCCTATTTTTTTATTCTTTATTTTGAAACAGGGTCTCACTAAGTTGCAGAGGGCCTCACTAAGTAGCTGAAGCTGGCTGCGAACCTGCGATCCTCCTGTCTCAGCCTCCCAAGTACTGGGATTACAAGCGTGCACCACTTACTAAAGCATGCACCAGCTTACTAAAGGTTTCTGTGATCAGGTCATGTAGCCTAGTTTCTGCCTTACAATTCTCAAGACCCTCAGGGACCTGATCCAGTCCCTCCAAAGCCCTCCCCTTTGTGGCCATCCGGATGTCTAGCCATGAACAGCTCTGTGGTTTCTCTGCAAATTCAGGAACTGGATTTGCATTCAAAGAGCTAGACCTGACTTCTAGATCTGCCACCTTGTCCCTGTCCCCAGGGCCAGCTGGCCTGGATTTGAGTCCTGAATCATCACTTACCACCCCTGTCATCTGGGGAAGTCCTTAACAGCCCCCCGCCCCGACCTCAGTATTCTCATCTGTAAAGTGGAGATGATAGCAGAATCGACTTCAGAGGGTTATTGAGGGAATTAAGTGAGCTAATATGTTTATTGTTGAGTCATTCCTGGCTCCATGTGGTAAAAATCAAATTCATTCTCATTCTCTCTCTCTCTCTCTCTCTCTCTCTCTCTCTCTCTCTCTCTCTCTCTCTTTTTCTCAACAAGGATCATTCTATCTCCAAGCTATGCCCCCAGCCCTTTTTATCTTTTATTTTGAAACAGGATCACACTAAGTTGCTGAGGGCCTAGCTAAGTTGCTGAGGCTGGCCTCAAACCTTCGATCCTCCTGCCTCAGCCTCCCCAGTACTGGGATTACAGATGTGCACCACCATACCCAGCAATCAGGTTCTCTTTTCTCCTCTGGCAAGGGGGAATAGTAATCTCAAAGTCTGAAGGTTGTTGGGGAGGCTAAGCAGCTAAGGGCTGACACGGCTCTGGGCAGTGGGCCTTCCCCTCAGTAAGTGCTCAGTGCTAGGTGAACCTAAGTCTGAAGTCTTGGAGCCGAGCTCTTTTCCTGCCAGAGCCCGGTGGAGACAGGCCGTCACTTCAGCTGGAAGCTGAGCAATGAGGAAATAAATCCTCATGCATATTATTCCTGAGTCAATGTCCTCTTGGGAGGCCGCTTGCAAGGAGCCTGGTCTGCACAGGCGGCAGCTTGCATAGACCGCAGCGGCTCACCTCTGGCTCTCGCTCGCTGGCTCATCCCCTGGGGGGGGGCCAGACAGAGAAGGGGAGACGAAAGGAAATTGAAAAGTCTTTGATTTGCTGCGGAGCCCGCCAGCGCGGGCAAACACCACCGAGTCCTAAGGCCCCATTCGCCAAATCAGCAGCCCTGAGCTGGGCGTGGTGGCACACGCTTGTAATCCCAGCATTCGGGAGGCTGAGACCAGAGGATCTGGGTTAGAGGCCAGCCTCAGCTACCTAGTGAGGCACTCCGCAACTTAGTGAGACTCGGTTTCAAAATAAAGAATTAAAAAAATAGAGCTGGGGGTATAGCTCGGAGGTAGAATGCCCCTGAGTTCAATCCCCAGTACCGCAAAAAAAAAAAAAAAAAAAAAAATCAGCAGCCCAGCTCTCTGCCTGGCCTCTGCTGCCCCTCGTAATCCATCCCTCTGAGCAGTTAGGGCAGCCCTGGGGAGCAAGGGAGAGGGGGTGAGGGGGCGGGAGGAGGCCTGAGGCTGGACAGCAAAACCGAAGGGAGCCACCTGAGCAGACTCCTGCCCCAGAGAAAAGCAGCAACAGCGTCCACGCCCACCTTCTGCCCAGAGAGGTGGCCTCTCGGGAGCCCTGGTGAGCTAGCTTCCCGTCTGTAAAATGGGAACGAGCAACGCGTGCCAAGTCTGCCTGTAAGACATCGCCAGGGCTCCAAGAAATCCAAGATATGGACATCATCGTAAAACAGATGGCTCTCCTTGCCCTTTTTTTTTTTTTTTTTAATTTGGGGTTGGGTACTGGGGATTGAACTCAGGGACATTCTACCTCTGAGCTACACCCCAAGCCCTTTTTTATTTTTTACTTTTATGTATGTATGTATGTATATATATATGTATGTATGTATGTATGTATGTATGTATATATATATATTTTTTGCAGTACTGGGGATGGAACCCAGGGGCATTCTACCTCCAAGCCCCAACCCCAGCCCTATTTTTTACTCATTATTTTGAAACAGGGTCTCACTAAGTTGCAAAGAGCCTCACTAAGTAGCTAAGGCTGGCCGCAAACCCGGATCCTTCAGTCTCAGCCTCCCAAGTACTGAGATTACAAGTTTATGCCACTACACCCGGCTTTATTTTTTAATTTTTATAACAGGATCTCACTAAGGTGCAGAGGGCTTCACTAAGTTACTGAGGCTGGCCTTAAGCCTGTGATCGTCCTGTCTCAACGCCCCAAGTACTGGGATTACTAGGCATGTGCCACTATGCCTGGCTTCCCCTTGTCTTTTGAGGAGTCAGCCCTTCCTCCAAGGGCTCCAAGCCCTGTGCTTCCTGGCTGGCTCATCCCTTGCTCCATTCGTGGGGAACAGAGAGGACTGATGGTAGTTTTCTAGAGGGGAAGAAATAAGACTTGGAAAAATGTAGATGAACTAGCAAACTCAAGTAAAAAACCTGGAGCCAAGCATAGTGGCGCATGCCTGTGATCCCAGTACTTGGGAGGCTGAGACAGGAGGATCACAGGTTAGAAGCTAGCCTCTGCAACTTAGCAAGACCCAGGTTCCAAATACAAAGTAAAATTGGGCTGGGGGTATAGCTTGGAGATAAAATGTCCCTAGGTCCAATCCCCAGCACCACTAAAAATAAAAAAGAAAGAAAGAAAAAAAAAAAAGAAAAAGAAAAAAG
The DNA here is from genome assembly GCA_004027655.1 of Graphiurus murinus. Classification (NCBI taxonomy): domain Eukaryota; kingdom Metazoa; phylum Chordata; class Mammalia; order Rodentia; family Gliridae; genus Graphiurus; species Graphiurus murinus. Next base: position 10,944 of record PVLC010032387.1, read on the forward strand.
AGAGACTGGGGGTCCAGGCCCCAGGACCGTCACTTTTTACCTGTGTGATCTTGGGCAAGTCACTTGGTCTCTTCCACCTCAGTTTTCTTATTTGTAAAATAGGAGGGTAGCGATAAGAATAGCCTAAATATAATATTGTTAATGAAATATGTGACACATGATAAATGTTCAAAATAATGGCTAATGCATACTGCTAATGTCTACGTGGCAGGCACTAAGTGCTGTGTTAGTGTTGTTATCACTAAAGAGGAGAAGACTCACTCTTGTTTTCTCATTTCAGAGGAGAGCTGGGTTTTTGGGGTGTGTGTGTGTGTGTGTGTGTGTGTGTGTGTGTGTGTACACACGTATGTGTGTGTAATATTGGGGATTGAACTCCCTGGGGTTCTGCCTGTGAGCCACACCTCAGCCCTATTGTATTTTTTTTTGTGGTACTGGGGATTGAACTCAGGGGCGTTCTACCTCCGAGCTATACCCCCAGCCCTATTTTTTATTCTTTATTTTGAAACTGAGTCTCATTAAGTTGCAGAGTGCCTCACTAGGTAGCTGAGGCTGGCCGCGAACCCAGATCCTCCAGTCTCAGCCTCCCGAATGCTGGGATTACAAGCGTGCGCCACCACGCCCGGCTGTATTTTTTATTTTGAAACAGTCTCACTAAGTTGCTGAGGTCTCACTAAATTGCTGAGGCTGGCCTCAAACCTGCAATCCTCCTTTCTCAGCCTCCCAAGTACTGGGGTTACAGGTGTGCACCTGAGAGCTGGGCTTTAAGACTCTCCCTTGCTCCTGTTACCACCCTGGCTTCTGTTTCCCTCTCTCCCACAGATACCTTCCAGAAAGCTGTTCCTTGCTCCCTCTGCAGATAACAAGATGGGCAAAAAAAGTCATAAAAGCAGACTCCCAGCTGGGCTTGGTGGGGCACACCTATAATCCCAGGGCTTGGGAGGCTGAGATAGGAGGATCACAAGTTTAAGGACAGCCTCAGCAACACAGCCAGACCCTCAGCAACCTTACAGGATCCTGTTTCAAAATAAATAAATAAATGGGACTGGGGGTGTAGCTCAAACGTAGATCATCCCTACGTTCAATCCTTAGTATCATAAAAAATAAATAAATAAATAAAAAGCAGAGCTGGGCGTGGTGGCGGTGCACGCTTGTAATCCCAGTACTTGGGAGACTGAGACTGGAGGATCCGGATTCTCGGCCAGCCTCAGCTACCTAGTGAGGCCCTCTGCAACTTAGTGAGACCTTGTTTCAAAATAAAGAATAAAAAATAGGGCTGGCAGTATGGCTCAGAGGTAGAATGCCCCTGAGTTCAATCCCCAGTACCACAAAAAAAAAAAAAAAAGCAGATTCCTGGCTTGGAGGCTTGGAGGTGCCCAGGAAAGGGGAGAGTGTTTGGCAGCCTCCACAGGCTCCTCTGAGCCTCCTATTGAGGTTTCCACCGAGCCCACGAGGCTCAGAATGCGGTGTCAATTCAAAATGGGAGGAAGAAAGCAAAGCTCCTGGAGCAAGCCGCAGGGAGAGCCTATAAAAAAGAAAAAGAAAAACTCCCTCCATTTCCCTAATTTCAGAGATGATGGTTTATAGGGACATCCATCTTCCAGCCTAAATCTACTTCCTAAGACTCGAGCCGTCGTCGATGTAAAACTAATGAAAGGTTTATGAGTTCCTGAGCTCCAGGTACTATTGATAAACTCCCTTTCATGCCGATGTTACAGCCGTCATCCGCAGAGCTGCTGTGGGACTTTGAAGCAGACAGCGAACCTCAAAGGTGGATCATTTTAATACCTCCCCTCCGAGAAAGAAAAGAGCGTGTTTGCACTGCCACCTTCTCCCGCCAGCAGCGTGTTCAGGGAGGCAGGAAAAGAAGGAATCCAGGCTGCCCGGAAGGAAGAAGGGAGGGACAGAGGAAGGGAGGGAGGGAAGGAAGGAAGGAAGGAAGGAAGGAAGGAAGGAAGGAAGGAAGGAAGGAAGGAAGGAAAGAAGGAAGGAAGGAAGGAAGGAAGGAAAGAGAATGAAAAAGAAGAAAAGAAAAAGGGCAGGCCCTGGGGACATTGATGTTACAACCTCTTGGGACTGACCACCCTGGCCACAGACACAGCCATTGGCAGTAATTGTCAGAAACGTGGGGAAGCCGGGCACGGTGGCGCACGCTTGTAATTCCAGCATTTGGGAGGCTGAGACCGGAGGATCCGGGTTCACGGCCAGCCTCAGCTACCTAGTGAGGCACTCCGCAACTTGGTGAGACCCTGTTTCAAAATAAAGAATAAAAAAATGGGCTGGGGGTATAGCTCAGAGGTAGAATGCGCCTGAGTTCAATCCCCAGTACTGCAAAAAAAAAAAAAAAAAAAAAAAAGAAAGAAAGAAAAGAAACGTAGGGAAAGCTGGGAGCAGTTACAGCGACCTTTAAGTTTGCATGTGACTTCTGAAGATAGGTCATAAAAAACTGTGACAAAGCCGGGCGTGGTGGCTCACACCCATAATCGTGGTACTTGAAAGGATGAGGCAGGAGGACTGACTGCAGGTTTGAGGCCAGCCTGGGCAATATAGAATATATAAAAAATAAAAATAGACCTGGAGGTATAGTTTAGTGGTAGAACTCCCTTGGGTTCAATCCCCAATATCAGAAGGAGGAAGAGGAGAGAAGGAAGAGGAGGAAAAGGAGAGGAGGAGGAGGAGGAAGAGGAAAAGGAGAGGAGGAGGAGGAAGAGGAGGAGGGGGAGGAGGAGGAAGAAGAGGAGGGGGAGGAGGAGGAGGAAGAGGAAGAGGAGGAGGGAAGAAAGAATAGTCCCAGTTCTGCCTTGTTCTCTCTTTTAGCATTCACTCTGGGGAGGCTCCTGAGGGTGGGGTAAGGCCTCCTGCCAACAGCGGGCCCCAGGCACCAGGCAGGTGAGCCAGCTGGGAGGCAGACCCCGCAGCCTGGTCAAGCCGTCAAGTGACCAGGTCTTATAAGACACCCTGAGCTAAGCCAATCCCGAGTTTCTGACCCACAGAAACCGGCAGGGAGGTAGATGTGCATTGCTGTGCTAAGTTTGGGGGTTAGTTATCTCATGCAGCTGGGGGGGGGGAGATGGGCCGGCAGGACCAGGGTGACCTTACCTCACAGCATGGAGCTCACAGGAGGTTCCCGTGGGTCTTCCCTACACTCCCACCTGATTTCTGTTCTAGTGGAATCCACTGTATGTTTTGGCCCTTGCAGAACACACCTGCCCTTGCTGCACCACACCTGGAGGATGTGATCCTCCCGGTGGCTCCAGGCGGGGGTGGGGGCTGAACCTCTCAGTCACCAGAGCCCTCGGCTGGTGGGCTGTCTAATAGAGAGATTGCAGAGCCGCTTCCCGGAGAGGCTCTGCAGAGCCGAGAGCCCTGTAGATTTTAATCTTTTCCCTCTTTAATCTTTTCTTCCTCCTCCTTTGGTTCACAGGTTTTGACATGCACTGCAGAGTTTCAAGAGATAAGGCCGACAACCATCCTCCCTCTGCCTCCACAGCGGTAGAATTCAGCTGAAGAGGAAACTCCCCGGGTTCTGATTGGCTTCTGGGAGCCGGAGGAGTCTGTGGGTACCAGGAACCCAGGACCTCAGCCCCAGGCTGTCATCTCCTTTGGTTTCTGGCTCATTCCTGCCCAAATCCCAAAAGGCTCCTGGATGGACTGGGTGCTGGGGACCTTTCTCATTACCCCTGAAGTAACCACACCCAGGGCCTCCCCAGGCTGAAGCAGCCATCAAGGACAGGGCCTTGGAGTCAGATAGACCCAAGAACAAATCTTAGCCCTGCCATTTCCTGCTGGGGGACCTCAGAGAACTGACTTGATGTCTCTGGGCCTGCAAAGCCCTTGGTAAATAGGAGCAGCTGACAGTAGGACTAGGATCTACAGGGGACCTCCCTGACAACAGGTACCCAGAGCCACCCTCAGCCTTCCCATCAGAAAGCAGGCAAGCAGAGCCAGGCGTGGTGGCGCACGCTTGTAATCCCAGCATTTGGGAGGTTGAGCCCGGAGGATCTGGGTTTGCAGCCAGCCTCAGCTACCTAGTGAGGCACTCCGCAACCTAGTGAGACCCTGTTTCAAAATAAAGAATAAAAAATAGGGCTGGAGGTATAGCTCGGAGATAGAATGCCCCTGAGTTCAATCCCCAGTACCACAAAAAAAAAGAAAAAAGAAAGCAGGCAAGCAAGGGGCAGCTCCCCGGCCTCCGAGCACAGACCAAGCTGGGGAGCCAGGTGACACCTGCACATTAAGCCATCCTTCAGGCCCAAGAATCCCCACATAACAAATTCATTCTGTGCCATAAAGATCTCAGCTGCACCCTGCTCTGGGCATTTGAAATCCGAATTGTTGCCTTGGCACTTTGGAGACACGGAAAGAAGAAATGAGCTCAGGGTCTCTGGGAAAAGACCTTTGAACCTGTTTTGGAAATCAGATATGTCTGACTGCTGCTCATCTGCGCTCCAGGCTTGGAATGGAGGGCAGGGACCTTGGAGGGCTGCCTTTGGGGCGCGGGAAACAGTGGGCAAGGAGGGCAGCACGCAGGAAGAGACTGCAGCAGGGGCACGGGGGCCTCCTGAGTGACGCCTCGTCAGAGGGGGGCAGCAGGGGAGAAAAGCACACTTGTGGTGTCCCACTGAGCAGGGCTGAGACAGGAGACATGGAGAGATCTGGCCTGCGCCCTTTCTCTGAGTCTCTCTCTGCCTTCTCCCCGCCGCTGAGCTGAATATGGCCCCTCCCTCCCCTGCCGAGGCTGTCTCTGCTGCTTGCACAGGCTGGCCTTCCTTCCTTCCTTCCTTCCTTCCTTCCTTCCTTCCTTCCTTCCTTCCTTCCTTCCTTCCCTCCTTCCTTCCTTCCTTCCATACCCTTACACAGAGCATCCTCTGGGTACTAGGGAACAGGAAAAGTGGCAGTCAATGAATGCCATTCAGATACCCACTGTGGAATAGATGGAGTGTCCAGGGGTGGAGTGTCCAGGGGGTGCCAGAGGAAGTAACAAAAACTTACTAGACAGACTGTGGAAGTCTGCACAGAGGAGGGCACACTTGAGGCAGGAAGGTTTTTTTGTTTTTGTTTTGTGTTGGTTTGGGTAGTACAGGGGATTGAACCAGAGGTGTTCTACCTCTAAGATAGATCCTCAGCCGATTTCATTTTTTATATTGTAACAGCGTCTTTCTTGCTAACTTGCTGAGAGTCTCGCTAAGGTGCTGAGGCTGGCCTGGAACCTGCAATTCCCCTATCTCAGCCTCTCAAATGCTGGAATTACAGGTGTGCCCAACATACCTGGCTTGAGTTGGGTCTTGTAGGCTGAATAAAGAGTGGAATGGACATTCTAGCCAGAAAAAGCAGTACCCTCGAGGCACAGATGAGGAAAGGCCGAAGCGCAGAGTGGATTCCACTTTAATAGAAATCGGATAGGAGTGTAGGGAAGACGCCAGGAGCCTTCCGTGAGCTCCACGCTGCTGGTGAGGTCACCGGGTCCTGCCTGCCCGTCTCCCTCCCCACCTGTATTAGTTAACTACCGCAAACACAGCAAGACACATGCTCCCGGGGCCGGGTTCTGTGGGTCAGGAACTCAGGCTGGCTTAGCTCCGGGTGTCTCTTGAGGCTGTGGTCACCTGGGGGCTTGACCAGGCTGCGGGGTCGGCCTCGCAGATGGTCCACCTGCCTGGTGCTGGCTGTTGGCAGGCCTTAGTCCACACCCCCAGGAGCCTCCCCACATGGAGGGGACCACCCCAGAGTGAGTGATAGAAGACAGAACAGAAGGAGGCTGTGTGTGTGTGTGTGTGTGTGTGTGTGTGTGTGTGTGTGTGTGTGTGTGTGTGTGTGTGTTTTGCTGGGGATTGAACCCAGGGGTGTTCTACCTCCAACCTACACTCCCAGCCCTATCCTCGAACCTGTGATCTTTCTTGTGTGTGTGAGGTACTGGGGATTGAACCCAGAGGCATTCTACCTTCAAGCCATACCCCCAATCTGATTTTATTTCTTATTTGGAAACAGGGTCTTGCTAGGTTGATGAGAGTCTCGCTACTTGCTGAGGCTGTCCTTAAACCTGTGATCTTCCTGTCTCAGCCTCCCAAGTACAGGATTACACGCCCAGGTTGAACCTGTGATCTTTCTGTCTCAGCCTCCAAGTATCAGGATTACAGGCGTGGGCCGCCACACTCGGAGCTGCCATCGTTCTTTAGGAACTAATCTCAGAGGTCAGACAGTCATTTCTGCGCTATCTCATTTGCTACTCAGATCAGCCCATTCCTCATGAGAGAAGACCACGAGCAGGCGCTGGAGAGTACCAGGGCCAACTTGGAGGCTGGCTGCCACCTGCCCTCTCTGTGTAGCCCCCCTCGGGACAAGTCCCAGCCTGCAGAGTGTCCAGGGATGAGTGCCCAGGCTTGGAAGCAGGCTCCTCCAGCAGTTTCCGGGGTGCTCTTCCAGGCAGCCTTCCAGTACTGACCAGATGTGTTGTGGACATGGCTGTTGCTGACCTTCTCTTGGGGATGAAGAGGATTATCTGTGTTCCCCCAATTGTGGACTCTGCCAGCACCTAAGATTGAGCCCTCCCTGGCTATGGCTCAACTGCCCTCAGGCTCCTGGAGTGTTTATCCCAAAGCAGACCCAATCCCTGAGATGCTGCCAGTTGAATGGTCCATGTTTGGTGGGGACCAGCCAGGCCAGTGAGATCCATGCAGGAGCCTGGACCTGCTCAGAGATTAGTGTGGCGCCGGGTATGGTGGCACATGCCTGTAATCTTGGTACTTGGGAGGCTGGGAGAGGAGGATCGCAGGTACAAGGCCAGCCTCAGTGACTTAGTGAGACCCTCAGTGTTTTAGTCGGCATTCTTGCTTCTGTGATCCAAAAGTCCTGACCACCACACAGCTTAGAGGACCATCACACACTTAGAGGACCATCACACACTTGCTCAGAGTTCTGGAGATTTCAGGGGTCTGTCCGTGTCAGGCCAGGTTACTTCAGTGGAGCGCGGAGCATGGCGGTGAGAAGCAGGGAGAGGGGGAGAACAGGGCTTGCGCTCACATCATGAAGGCAGAAGCAAGAGAGCATCAGAAAGCAAGGGGTTCAGAGACACAAGTACAGTCCCCAGGACCACGCCCCAGGGGCTTACAACGGATTCACTCCCTGAGGAGATCAGACCCTCGTGACGTCAGCTGTGACCAGCCATACAGGTGTTCCAACCAGAACACTCAGCAACTTAGTGAGACCCTGTTTCAAAATAAAAAAGGGCTGGAGGGAGGGTGTAGCTCAGAGATAGAATGCTCCTGGATTCAATCAAGAATAACAAGAACAAGGAGGAGGAGGAGGAGGAAAAGGAGGAGGAAGAGGAAAAGGAGGAGAAGGAGGAG